>JAPDSC010147871.1:0-25251 GCA_026290005.1 Latrodectus geometricus
TAAGGATTCATTTTTATATATTATTTGGCAAGAATTATTCTATTTATTTCTCTTAAAATAAAATAATTTATTTAGTAACATAATTTTAATGGTATCTAATAATAATTTTAATTACTTATAGTGAAATTAATTTTCATGTGTTTAAAGTTTCTTAAGCATGTTACCTTTAGGGCCTACAATTTTTCAGTTTTTCTATGAAATTATATATATATATATATATATATGTGTGTGTGTGTGTGTGTGTGTTTTTTTATTAATGTCTTACATGACAAAAATCTTACTTGTTCAATGATGTATAAGAATACATTTTAGAATTCAAATAAAACAAAATTTTTTCACATTAAATTCATTAAGTAAAAATGTTTTACATTACGCCACCCACCCTGTATGGTGGTTAGAGCACCTGACTACGGATGGAGAGGACCTGGGTTCGAATCCCAGCTCGGGGCATGGATGTACTTTCTCTTTCTCTCTGTGTGTTTCTTGTCCTTTCCTCAGATGATGAATGAATGTGGCCCGCCCTATAAATAGGTTTGTGGTGGTGTGGCGTTGGCGATGCTACTCGTACCTCCGTGACTTGGTTCAAAGATGCCCACTGGGTAACGATAAAATGAGTAGCAGTTTCCAGCCTTGTTGCGGCAAGTGGGTTAATTACTCAAGTGGGCCCGCCATTAGAAACAAAAAAAGTTCTACATTACTATAATTTCAAATTTTACATCAAAATAGTTCCCTAGTAAGCATATGTAATACACATACTAAAGTTCTACACGGTTTTCATCAAAGAATTAAAATTTGTAAAGCACAAATTACTTATTATTATTATAATTTTTATTTATTTTCAAACTCGTTCTCAATATCAGAAGGTAATGTTTTCGCATTCCGACACAACCAATGATCCATGGTGTTCGCTAATTTCAGCTGGAACAGCAGGTCGAGTTTAGAGGGTTTTCCGCTTCTAAATAACAAAGACTCCCCTGTCTACATTTGTCTAATTGGTGGAGTCCAAATTAGGACTAGGTACTGTGAAGCATGCTGATGCAACAACAAATACAAAGTCACTTTGATTTTTTTATAAGCTAAATAAAAATTATCGTATGGCTTGGAAAAGAAATGTAGATCCAACTATATTTATTCGTAAGAAAGTCGTGTATTTTAGTTGGAGTGATATAAAAGACTCCAACTACGAAACAATTTCTTATTTATTTTTGCAAAAAACCGGAAAATTAAAAAGGAAAAAATAGAAAAAATAATATTACAATTTATATTAATTAGATTCCTTTTATTTATTGCATTTTTCTTTTTCTTCACAGCAATTATTATATTGTGTAAACTCAAATCTTTAGAAATAATATTTATTCAATACAAAATATATAAAACATTTTTGAAAATATCAAGAAAAGGAAGACCTAAGAGCATAAATATCTTTCTTTTATATCATTAATTTTATTGATATCTGCAAAAAAAGTCAACTTATCCATTTCTTTAATTTAAAGAAACAATTAAGAAAAGACAGCTTTAGAGTTTATATAATTATCTATCCTTAACTGACATGCACTAACCACTAACGATCCAATTTTCTGTTACCTTTTCGGTGATATAATAACCTCAATTTAACATGCCTTCAGGTTAGTATCTTTAAAAAAGTTTCGTAGGTTTCTTACTTTAAAAACCTCCCCCATTATAGTATCAGTTTGAAAAGATCTACCTTTATTCCTATTTTTTTAAGTATCGTAAAGGTAGAAATTTTAAGTTTTCAGATATCGTTGATCGTTGAAAAAGAAAAGAAATACAAAAGGTGACAGAAAAAGCTTTTAACTTGCCCCATGGGAATTTCTTTTTCTTCAGCGCAGAATTTAATAAAACAGCTGAGTGGAGTAAGAAAGAAAAATAAATGCCGTCACAAAATCGTCACTTTTACAATGCATCAATTTTGCCACTAGGGAAGTTAAATTATGGTGATGTAGTTCATTTTCTTTAAGACCTTTAAATGAACTTTGAAGGTCTACAGAAATTTTTGTGGAGTTTTTAAATTTATCTCATTACATGACTATCGCTTAAATCTCATATTTAATCAATAAGAAACTCTTACAAAAACATTTAATAACACAAATCAAACACCCTATCTAAAGATTTTAGTAATAATTAAGGAAATCTAAAATCTGTTAAATTAATTAAAGTTTTGTTGAAACATATTCAATTTTTAATTAAATCACAGCTCTTTTATGTATTTAATAAATTGAGGAATTTTAAATATTTTAAAAGCTAATTTCATCTTTTTGTTAGTGCCTTTATTTACTTAATACACCAATCACTAAATAAAGAATCACGTTATTTTACATAATTTAACCTTTTATATCACGTTATTTTACATAATTATATCACGTTATTTTACATAATTTAACTTTTTTCAATGTCTGGAAAATTTTCTGTGAGTAATTTACAGTGAAAATGGTTATTCGATGAGAATCAAAATGAAAATCTGTTATGTCATTTCATTGTCTTGTATTTCACTGAATAACAGTAAAAACCATTCCTTAATACCCAGTAGAAAATTGCTTTTTTAATCTTCTAGATTTTTTGCATATTTTTTATTATTAACATTATTCCAATAACGGGAAAAGAATTTATTGGGATCAATCATTAGATTTTCTTACTGATTATATCGATGTCATTTTCTTTTATTCTAAGGTGCTTAGAGCTTTCTTTTCTCAGACAAAAATCTAACATATTTAGCTACATCTAAATAGATATAAGAAACATACGCTTTATATCGTCCATAAAAAGATATTACGGAAGAAGATTATATATAAATACTAACAATTATCTGAATTGTACTTAGAAAATCCTTGTTGAAATGAAACAGCTTTCATTGTGATAATTTTCTGTGAAAATGCTCAGAGGAAAATTTAAAATCAATTTGTGAAATACTTGAAAGCGTTTTATGTGCAGTTTTTAAAAATAGTATCATCTGTCTTCAGATAAAAAATACTACTTAAATTTATAGACTATATCTTAATTGATTTACCTAATTAATATGTCATGAAATTTAAAATCAGTTTGAAATATTTGAAAGCTTTTTATGTGTAATTTTTGAAAATAAAATAATAAAATGTGTCTTCAGATAAAAAAATATTACTTAAATTTATAGACTCTATCAAACTTAAATAATTTTTCTAACTTAAATAATTTTTCTAACTTAAATAAAATTTTACCTTATATAATTACAATAACGTTTTCAAGTTATGAAAGAAACAATTCTTTCTATATAAAGAATAACCAAATAATTATTAACATAATAATTAACATAATTTTCCCAATTTCAGTAGGATAGATAATAAAACTGACATTTATTTCTTAAGTTGCTTTGTAATTTATTTCAGTGAAATATTCTTCTTTTCTTTTCATTAAAACATTTAATTTTTTTTATTATTAATAAGAAATTAAATCTATTAAAAATATATATTTATTGCACAAAAATTATCATTTTAAATTAGCAGGAATTAAAAAATCTGAAATTAAATTCTGTGCATTTTCTATTTCTTTACGGAAGTTTTTCTCATTATGATTAAAACAAATTTTTTATTAAATATGTTTTCAGTTCAAAAAACTTAATAATTGAAACTCTAAAAACTAAATAATTGTTATTTTATTTAAAATATTATCCCAATTTCAAATAAATATTTCATTACATATGCTTATTTAACAATTTATTTAAATTATAATCTAATATATTGATGATGTTTGTTCTTCAAATAAGAGACTCAAAGTAAACAAAAAAATTGTTATATTAAAATTAAAAAACACTAAACTGTATTCATTTTAGTCTGATTAAAATAGATCAGTCAAGTCAAAATATTTATTTCTTCACTTTACTTCTTATGAATAATGAATTATCAAAATATATCACATACTATTAGAAATTCCGTTGAAAATAAGCCATAGTTTTTAATTCTATGTTAATCGAAATATTAAGTTTTTGAGTTTAAACTATTTTCTCTCTTTAAAAACAATAAATATATTGAAATAATTATATATTCATGGGTGAAAAATATATTCCGAAACAATGCCATATTATATTTAACAACACTCTTTAAAGCCAAAAATTGAAAACATGTTTTGATTCAATTTACATATTGAAACATTTTTTTTATAATATGCAATTAAAATTGCGAAAAATACATTTAGTTTTTTTCTGTTAGTTTATTCAAAATAACTCAATTTTTTTTATTATATTTGTTTTACAATTGTTTTAAGTTTATTTTATTTTCAGTTGTATTATATACTTCATTTTCTAACTTTTTATCAGCAAAACTTTTTTTTCATTTTGAAACTTTAATTTAAAAGTGGAAGCTGATCTATTAATAAGCATTTGCTTCAGTGTATTTAAATATAAATTGATTATTGTTAAATTTAAAATTTGTTTTATTAAATTTTTAAAGTATTATTACTGAAATTTAATTTCATACATTATATTTTTAATAATATTTATACATAAATTTGTCCCTTATTTTTAAAAGCCAATAGAAAATTTTCATTAATTTTTGTCAACTTGAAATTCAATTTGATTCAAATAATCTAGTATGTAATAAAAAACAAAAGAATATATTATATTAATAAAATTAAAATTATCCAGATAATTACTTTTGTACCAAAACCCTATACAATGATAAAACAAATTGTATTTTTAATTATTTCATATTATGACTATATTAATGAAAATAGATAATCGTTACAATAATTTATGAATAATATACATATATGTAGAAACGTTTTGGTTAGCAAGAAATGCGCAAAGGTTTTGAAAATGTTAGATCAGAAAAAACAATCGCAATGAACATAATTTAAAACTAATTTCAAAATTTAATATAAAAAGGGTAAAAATCTTAAATTAAATAATATTGTATGTATCTATTTTCAAATTGTAAATATATTTCAATAAATAATTATTCGAAAATTTAAAAACTTATTATTTTACTATATTCAAGAGATACATTACTTCAATTTATGCTATTTACTTCAAAAAGTAAATATCAAAAATGAATGCTTTAAAGTAAAATATAATTTTTAGAAATATTTCTATGGGTTTTATAAATAAAAAATCGATAAAAATATAAACTTTAACAAAATGATATGTAATTCTTAAAATTAATTGAATTTTTTTAATATTCACTAAAGTATTATAATTTTATAAACTGAATACATTAACTTATTATTAATAAAAAATGAGCTTATATACATATTATTCATTTCATTATAATTTACACCCTTTTTTATCGGTTCCTTTAACAAATACATTCTTTGGTGTCATAGTGTAAAGGCACATTTCCTTTTTTCTCCTTTGTTCTGGCCATCCATTTCCTCAAGCGAGATTTTGTTAGTTCCAACAGAAAGGAAAGAATTAGCTGAAATCAATCACCCATACGTGTAGGAGACGTGATCTCATGGACAAAGACATTTTTCTTTTATGGAAGGATTCAGCTTTGTTTCTTCTTCTTTCATCTCTCATGGAATGCGAGAACTCTTTTTCCTAGTTTTATTTCTGATAAATAGGTGATTCTTTTCTCGGCAGCTATTTTTTGCTAAGTGTTTTGGGTAGACATCTTACTTACAATTCTTGAGCATAGAGATTAATAATAGGAGAAATTATATCCTGTTACGATCAACTTGTAATTCACCCTAAAAAAAATTAAATGTAGTTTTTGTATTATATTAAATGAGAAATATTTTAATGACATATTGTTAATATTTATATGAAAATTAATATCACTTGTGAGCAATTAAGCTATGGTCATTGTTTTATTCTTTTAAGCAA
The DNA here is from genome assembly GCA_026290005.1 of Latrodectus geometricus. Taxonomy (NCBI): domain Eukaryota; kingdom Metazoa; phylum Arthropoda; class Arachnida; order Araneae; family Theridiidae; genus Latrodectus; species Latrodectus geometricus. The sequence goes on from JAPDSC010147871.1 coordinate 5,813, forward strand.
TTTTAACTTTGTTATATGTTAAGAAAAGAAAGAATGTTTGTTCAAAATAAATATACTTTCATTTATTTATGTATCTGTCACATGCTTAACATATTAATGAAAAAATAATATAAGCTTATTTATACCAAAATATTGACTTAAGATATAAATAATGTTGATAATGATAAAATGTCCATAAAAGTTTATCATTGTTTTTAAAATATTGTGATAGAAAAACAAATGGTGATGTAAAAACACATTTTCATGATTATGATCAAGTAGAAATAGTACTCTTTTAACCATCAATTACATAGATAGTTGAATGCTAATCAATTTAATAGATTTATTTATGTCATTTAGTAAAAATATTCATTTTTCTTTACATCATCTTGGACATGTTGAAAATTTGTTGTTTTATTTAAACAACAAATTTTCAACATGTCAAAGAGGATATCATTATGTTGTTCAATTGACTGTAGTATATTTAGAATAACACCCCATAAAAATGCTAAATGACAAAAGCACATCCGTTAATTCGAATTACTATACATAGTTTAAGACAATATATTTTATTAACCCTATAAACAAAAGAGCGTCTCAACAACTTGTTATAAAAATTTTGATATAGTGTGTCAATATTTTAAAAATATATATTTGAGAAATCGTGAGCTATGGTCTTATTGAATTATTTCTCCTTCTCACATTATCTCAAATAATAATAATAATAGTTAATTGAAATAGAAATTTTCTTCGCTAAAACTTCATTATATTACCATTTTTTAAGTTCATCAGTAAATGAAATAAATAAAAGATAAACTAAAATCAAAAATGAAGAATAAATAAATTATTTTAAAATTAAAAGTTTGATAAATAGCTACAATAAACAGTTTAAAAAATTTCATTCACATAAAAATTAAATGAAATACTAAATGTTATTGTTAGATGAATAAAAATTATTACTTTAGTCTGTCTGTAAAACATTTCATTAAAAAAAATTTATAAGTTAAGAAATAAACACATTGTTGCAAAATAATTTACAACTGTTTCTTAAAAATTGTTCTCTGCAAATCTTTTACAACATACAGGATTTTAATTCTTAACATTATTTCAGATAGTTATTTCAAAATATAATTTAAATACATTTAATATTTTTACTTTAATAACTTTGAATAATTATATATATTTTTATTCCCTATTCTCGTTTGTAATTTTTGATTATTCTGCATGGTTTGAATGCTTATATGTAACTCATTTTACAATTCTCTGATTATTTCATTAATTATTCTAACTAAATTATAATGACAAATCGCTTGCCCGAATTCCAAATAAAAATAAAAAGTGAATACTTAAATATGTTTAAATAATTTTCACATTAATATTTTGCATACATTTCGATGACAGTTGTGGAATAGATTTCCTTTGTACAAATGCTGCTACAACAATTTTTAAAATAGCATAAAAACTGCATATATAAAAAAATCTTAATTATAAAAATTAGATTTCATATATAGAGGCAATGATAATATTTTAATTTTATTTACCCACAAAATTTTATATTTCCATTCCATTACTAAAGAATAGTAATAATCACTGATTTAGAAAAACAAATTGGGAATTAATCAAATTGAAATTCATGAGTTTTTGAAGTTTTTTATCAAAAAGAAAATTCCTTAATTTTAGTGAATAGCATGCTAAAATTTAAAATTTTGTACAATTATGGGTGTAATAAGTAAAATAATTTCATTGTATCGTTTACTTTAAAAAATAACACTAGTAAATTTTCAGATAAAATATTTATTTTCCAAAATTTTAAGCAGTTTCATTCCTTTAGTTCAAATTACTAATACAGAATTTCATTTCAATTGATTTTTAAATTTGTTTCAACGCTTGAGTTTAAAAGTTTTCGAAAATTTTCACTAATCATTCTCTGCAAAGATTGAAAAAATTCTATAATTTTTTTTATTAAATTTTATAATTCTTTTAGTGGAGAATCAACAAAACTAATGTGATTCGTGCCGGGATTTGAACTCACAACCGTTTGATAATGAGAGCGATGCCCTAAGCCAACCTAATCAAGCAGGCCACCACGAATTCACTATTGATGATGTAAATAATATATGAAAAGGAAAGTGTCTTTTGATTTGAAATAACATTCTTAAAACTTACTATGAACTGCAATTCTTAAAACATAGACATCAGCTTCCTAATGACTATAAAAATGAGGGAATTTTAACTGAGGTGAAGTTGTGGTGACATATCTTTGTGAATGTGATAGCAAATATCAGTTGATTAGGTGATTAACCATATTTGGCAAAATATTCTAGCAAGAGAAAGAAATTGTGGTAAAATATGGAAGCAGGAGAAAGATTTATTAGTGTAATGGAAAAAAAGTTTACTCAAAGATGCATATATAACTAACTTCAGATAGTAATATTTTTATACATATTGTAGTTTAACAGTCAAAATAAATAAAAAATTAATTATTAGAAAAAAAACATGTTTAAACTTTTAGTATTCAAGTTAAAAATTTATCACTCTAGCGCATTTCCTTTAAATATCTCTACAAAAATTGCAAACATTCAATTAACTGAGAAATTGTTTCTGTTAACTAAAAATAATTTAATTACTAATCCATCATAGAAATGTGATTTTAAGATTACAATAAAATCTATTACTTAAAATAATAAACAAAGATGTTGACAATAATAATGTTTTTCACAATATCCCAATTAAATGTGCCAAAAAATAAATCTTATTTCCTTTAAGGAAATCTCTACATGAATTTTCATTGATTTATTTAACAATTAAAAATCTTTATGTCAAAATGTGAAGAAATATTATACTTATTTTTTGTTATTGCCATCTATTTCTTCAAGTGAAATTTTGTTAGTCCTGCGAAACATAATTAGCTTAAATAAATAATACGTGATTTCTTTGAAGGAGACATTTTTCTTCTTTAGTCATTTTTAATCTTAGAACCTCGGTTTCTTATCTCCACTTTATTACCCATGGTATGCCAGAACTCATTTTCCTCATTTTCTTTTAGATAAATAGCACGTTTTTTCATAAGATTCTTTTTCCTGACTGATCTAATAAACATCATCATAATAATTAACACAGAGATAAGATTTATTGATATAATTTAAGTACTAATGTTCACAATGTTTTTAAGTATTAAAGTTTACAACAATAGTTTTAATCTCTGCTTAAGTTTAATTAAATCTTTTATTCCAAGAAACACACTTAAAGCAAGTGAAACAATGATGCATTTTTAAAAATAAATTTAAAAATTCCTTTAAATTTTTATTTAACAAGGTAAATTCAATGCTTTTAGAAAATCACAGAAAATAAATCACAACATCTGGCGTCAATGCTTAACGAAATGCTTAGCGAAATATCAAAACCTGAATTCAGTTCTATCTCACCGAGAACGGAAACAAACAAATTCAAATCTTTACAAAGTGAATTTATTTACACACTTAAATAATTACAATATATGCATTAAATTTGATAACAAGAAGCATAATTTCATCAATTTCATTGAACAACATGTAATAATTAACGAAAATTTAAATAACTTTTGATTTGAGAAAGCTATTAAGTTTCGCTTACTGGCCACACGTAATATATAAAACTTATCCTAATAGGGGATTTATTTATACTTTAAGAAACAATTCATATAATTAATGATATATTTGACAATTTTTTATAAATTTAAATCGAACAAATTTCAAAATAAACTTATAGTTTTGTTTCTTTGTGGAAAGCTCAATCATCTTTCCATGCTTTGGCAGCAAAACGTCAATATTTCGTCTCAGTCATTTTCCTATATGCTGCGAGCATAAGATCAATATTTCACTTTTATAATTCCTTGAATCACTTTTCATTCTGTATACAAGCAGTATATCAGAGTTCGAAATCAGCATTTCGTTTACCTGATTACCTGGACTTCCAATCCTGAAAAAGTATTTAACTTGAACCAAAATGTACTTCGGGCAATATGCCACCAAAAATGTACTTCGCCAGAAAACTTACTTAGAGAGTAAGGTTTTATTACAGCCAAACAGAAATTTTCATCCTTTCTTTGGGAGAAACGTTAAGCGTCAAATTTTTGTAACTGTTTTCATAATAAAATGACCATCCTATAGTTCAGAAAATTATTTATTAGGACATTCACAAGCACAGAGCGCAATACACACAGAAGAACAGTTTCAAAATATATGAAAAGGGACAGATCACAATAATCAACGTTGAAATAAGGAACATTATATTTTAGCATCACATATCACAGCAGTCGAGTTCGACTACCCGTTTTCTTTTTTTATTGCCATTCGTTGACAACCAAATAATTTAAAATAGACTTTAAATTGTAGGTTCCAGTTGATTTAGACAACATTAATAAAAATGACAGTACAGTCATAAATCAAATAAAACTATTTTGGTCATTTCACAAATATTACAATAAAATCTGTATATGGTTTCATCTTACGATTTTCTCCAAAAAAACATAAAATTTCAGTTTAAGTTGCTTAACATATCCAAGTTAGGCATGAACGCATTTTTCCATCATTATATATTTCAATATATTGAAGGTCTATTAATTTACTCTTTGGATTTAAAAGCTATAACTAGTCAAAATGTATGCTTTTTCTGAATTTATCATATAAATTTAATTTTTAGAAATTTGAAGTACTCTTTTCATCTTTTCTTATTTTTCAACTTTTTTAGTCACAAATTTTCTCGTTAAAATTCAATCACTTTTTGTGTTAGAAATTATTACTTTAATACATGTAAATAATTAAAGTTTTCTTGTATAGTAAGTTCTATTTATGAGATATTCAGAATTTCGAGGAAATAAAATAGTTTTACATTCTAAATGCAAAGTTTCTGCAATTGGTGAAACTATTAATGAAACAATTTTCATTAGATTTTCACAAGCTTTTTAAAAAATATTGAACAGAAGAAAATATTTTCATGATCAATCAAAGACTTGCTTTTTGACATCAGTTTTTACTAAAAATTTAAATTTAATAATTATGAGTAACGGGCGTTATTGCAAATACAAGAGCTGATATTGAACCTTCCTAAACTAAAAAACATCAAAATGTATGGTTTAATTATACTTTACTGTTGTGAAGTACTGTGTAGAAAAAATTGAGTATCGATTAGAGATAGGAACAGTTTAGGCGTGTATGTTCTTGTTTGACTGTGGCTAAAAACTAGAAAATATCTGGTATTGCTGGGAACTTGGCCTTTTTCTTTATTGATACAACACAAGGTTTAAATCGCAAACGGACTGCAAATGAATCTCTGCTTTTTGTTTTTCTTCCATGAGTAGCAATTGGGTGATAGGAAGTGCAGTTGAAGTTACTTTCAGCAAGATTCGTTAATTTCTTCTGCCTTTTACAGTTACTTTTGTTGTTTTTGCTGTACTTTTATTTGGGTAGAAAGTAAAAATACATTTTTTAATAGAATGGTAAACAAAATAGCTTTTTAATACCTCCCGAAAAATGAGTAGCTTATTTTGTAAAGTAAAAATATTCCCATTATTATTAGGGTATAAAAATTTCAAAACTTTTAGTTTCATATTTATAATTATTTATTTAACTATGCATAGTTTATGATTTTAAATTTGTAATAACCTCTAAATAATTATTATCAATTTTAAAAATATTATATAAAGATGTATCTATCCAAAGATATGAACTTATTTATGGAAAAGACTATAATTCTTCAATTATTTTTACTTTCTCATTACACAATTTCGAAAAATTTTAAAAATATTTTTGGACTTTTTACAATTATTAGATTAGAAAATGAAGCTTAAAAGAAGCAAATGCAATTTTATTAAGAGATTTATTTATGTAAACATCATTACTTTTTTTTAACTTTAATGGAAAAAGCATATCGTAATGCTCTTTAATTTTAAAAGTAAGAATTGACGAATATAGTGCGCTTTCATTTTAACATAAATTAAAAAAGAATTTTTCCTATTTAATTGAATTAAACTGTCTATAGCTAAATGCAATTTGAAATTAATTTTGTTATTCGATAATTCATGTAATATTTTTTCACAATTTTTCCATAAACTTTTTGAAATTAGATTAAAATATGTCCACTTTGAAAAATTTAATTTAGCTACATTTGCTTTAAGCAATATTTTTTCCATTTATGAACATAATTCTTAATAACGAAATTAAATCAGTAAAATTTTATTAAATTTAAAAAAAAATATTTGCTACTTTGATATTACAAAAAGTTAATAGCAGACAACTTTCTTCTATAGTTTCATATTTATTCTGGCCATAAGGAAAAAAGTACCATTAATTTTTCAAATTATTGACATTTCTTTTTCAATATTTCAATTTAAATCATTCTAAATTGTATTAAACTCTTTTAACAATCTAATTTTAAAGTGTAATAAAAAAAATCAAAATTAATGAAAACATTATACCCAATAAATGAAACTTTTCTTAAATTTTAGATTTCATAGTAAAAAAAAAAAAAATAACTTTTTCTATACCATATGGCTTTATTCTCAATTTATGTTACAAATATTGTGTTGCTAATACTCTTTCATACTGGAAAAATTTACTATTGCCAGTTTTTTATTGAATTAATAAGTACTTTTAAATAAACAATTAAAAATTACTGAGATATTTATTTCCAAAGCCAATTAATTTTTTGCTGCTAATTTACTATTATCTAAATTTCTGATACGTGTTATTTAAATACAATATGTATGCTTACTGTCACTAAACACCATGACATATGGAATTATTCTTTTCAAACTATTAATATGTTGTTGCTGCTGTTAATGACACTTGGCAACGCCAAGCTCTCCCGTCACAGAGACTAGGCGAATGAATTCAGAGAGGGAGCGTCTTCCGTTTTTTTTAATAGAGCACCCTCATACAAAGGTGGAAGTACGACTTTTGGCTCATAGATGGCAGCCCCACTTGAATCTTCCAATTTAGAGATTGAAACCAGTGAAGACCCAATGCCTGGCTCCAACCACCCACAGAGGTATTAATTTCCAAAGGGAACATGTAGGAAATTGCGACCCGATGGATTTAACATGTCCCAGTAGCCATTAGTGAACACTACGGATCTTCGGCTAAGCCGGGATTCGAACTCACCACCGCTTGGTAACGAGAACGATGCCCTAACCAACCAGGCCACCGCGGCCCTTAAAACTACTCTAATATGTTTTAACTTTATTGTACATAGGTAAAATTGCAATTTTAATTAAATTTGATTTATATGCTTAAAATAAGATTTTCTGAAATTAAAATTTCATTGAAACTATATATATGATAAAAGGCATGTTTAAAAATATACAAATATATAACAATAATATACAAATATACAATAAAATGTTCCAAAATATTTGATTTAAATGTGAGTAGATTTGAATATCCAAATTCAAGTGTTTCAAAATATTTTATTTTGAAATAATTATTATTTTCATGTTCATTCCAAATACTTACAATGTATCATTTAATATTTTATGATTACATTTTTAAAAAAAAAAAAGTTTATAACTACTTTTTTAATATCTTAAAATGATCATTTTGACTCTAATTGTGTATTAAAAATAAAAATCTGTGGATATTCTTCCATAATGAATGGAATTAACAAAAAAATAGTTTTCTACATTGACTCTAAAAGACTTGATCCCATTTGTGTGCGTATACCCAGTATAACTACTATTTATTTTCTTTCCTTGAAACCATTATAGTGTCTCTTTCTTCTTGTACCCGGAGGGGACTTCATTTAAAGGTATCTAAACTTAATCTATTTTAAAGCCACACTCCATTTTCGTGTTTTAAGAAAGAACTTAGAAACTTTTTCCTTTCAAACATTTTGTACGTAGAGATTTTCCTCCTTCAAAACTCTTTGACTGTCAAAAAAGAATGGGGATACAAGGAGTGGAGGTGTAAGAAAAATGCTTAACTTGTCGCTAGGGAATTTCTGCCTCTTTCGTTGCCACTGAACTAAATAAAATAATAGAAGGAAAAAACTAACGTTACCGATTGTCACTTTTGCAATGCGTCAACTTTTCCACCAGGGAAAGTTAAATCATGGTGATGCAGTTCATTTTCTTTACGCCCTCGTTGTGAGCTTTGCTGGCTTAAAAGTCTAAAGAATATTTTTAAAAGTCGCTTTTATCTCTTAACTCCTCATGTTTAGTCAATGAAGTCACAACTGCATAATCTTACTTTAGATATGAAAGAACGTGAAGTGATTTTATCTTTAAAACAAATGTAGATGTGATGAGGTGCTAAGTTTATAAAAACATAGTTTTAATATCATAAATAGTTTGAAAATTAGTGTTTATGGCAGTTTAATTATATAAAAATTGCAGAATAATCATATTATGAATATCATATTTTTAGCGGTTAGTTTAAAAGCAATATATAAGGTTTCAAAAGTTAAATATTGCAAAGAATTGCTTGATTAAGTTAAAATATTATAATAAAAATTCTGTATTAAAAAATTTTTAACCATATCGTCATTCTTAAACATTAAAATAAGAGCAAATAGAATCCCAAATGAATTTTAATTGACTAAAGATAAATAATATATGTTTGAGTATGTGACAATCAATTAAATAACATTGACTGAATATTTAGCTTTCATGCTCTTTTTCATAAGTTCATAAATAATCTCTAAACATGTTTTTATCAGTTCTGTAATTCTTCATATTTCAATACAAAAGAATATGAACACTTTCAACTTCAGTTAAATTCAAATTTTGGTGCCAAAGAAGGTGAAAATATATTTGGAACATAATAAAACTAAAATAATCTAAAGATTAAAGCTTTATTTTAAAGCAATTTAAAGAAAACTTAATTTAAATATTTATTAAAAATGAAAGATTTTTCTAAAATTACTGACAAAAATTCTAATTGATTTTGCACTCTGCTTTGTTTTAATCGCGTTTTTTAACGCAGTGTTTGTTAACTAGTGCTTAGTTGTTTCATGTCAGAAATAAGTTATCTAACATATTCTCTAAAAATGTAAATATTTATTTTCAAAACATTTACATAACATTCTAAAAAACAGCAATAAAATATTTTATTCTTTGTTTAACAGCATGATTTGCTACTCAATATACTTTATTACACTATTTACTCTTATTTTCCATTATAATATCTTGTATATTGAATTACGAAAAATTTTGTATATTGAATTACCTCATCATATGAAACGATAAGTCATTTGATTAAATTTTTGAGAGACTATAATCTTAATACATTTCAAATGAAATACATAATAAATTAAAAGAAAAATGATAATTTCTAATGATTTCTTCGACATCGTCAGTTAAAATTCTGAAAATTTATTGAATTTTTCATAAAAAGGGATTAATTTTTCCAATAATATTTAATGATTTAGTATTTTTAAAATTCAATTTTTCCATTAAAAGTTTTTTGATAAGCGCAATTCAACCTGAAGATTGTAGAGATATGTCGTAGAGTTTTTAATTTTAATTTCATGAAAATTTTCAGAGAATAATTTATTATTTGAAGTATAATTAATACATTTATATTATAAAAAAAGAAACATAATATAAACATACATTTTAAATGAAATAAATATTTACAAATCGATGTTATTTAAATAAACGTCTAATTCCAAAATGTGTGATTAACTACAAAATAAATTTGTAGTCACTTCTTTAGATAAACCATGCTGCACACAAGCATAAAAATATTTTTCATGAAATGCAAGTAAGCCAAATTTTTGCTTTTTTAAAATCTATAGTTACTTTTAATTGAAATAAAATTCTTACAGACGATTTTGTTTGCATCTCTACTTACTTGTATAAGTTTTCAATGATTCCAAATTACGAGATTAAAAATAACTACCTCACATGCTTCATCAAAACTTAGAATGGTATTCTTAAACTAAGAACGTGGTATCGATTTATGGAAATAAAATTATTTAAACATAAATTAAATATTCTTTGACTAGAGTAAAGTATAACATTTATGAAGACTAAATTGATAAGGTTCAAAGAGAAATGAGAATATTTAAATTTTATATTAAAAGTCACCTTACTTTCTTTTATATATTAAATACAAAATTAGTTTTACAACAAAAGGAAAAGTTAATTTCATCCAATTTATAAGAATTACCGTTTTGCATGAAGAAAAAGTAATTTGCATACTAAATGAATCTTGAAGTATCTCTCTTTTCTTTTGTTAGCTATATTAAGTCTGGTTTCTAAAAACTATTTGCTTAACAACAATTTTTAAGAGCCTAGTCAATATATTTATGATAGGAAAATGGAAGTTCTGAAAAAATACAATTACTCGTAAGCAAAGTTTAGTCCCACGTTGCTGGGTAAATTTCTTTTTGAGTTTTTCCAAGTTTATTTATTGAAGTTTATCTTGCTTTTGGAAACACTTCCACGGTTTTTCTTATCAGAAAAACGCTTGAGAAATATGATTTCTGTCTGATAAATTCCTTTTCTTTGATTAATGGCATAAGAAAATCCATACTAATTGGACTTTAGTTATATAAATTTAATTATATAAACGTTATTACAATTTAATTTGTGAGGATTTTAAATGCCAAATACAAAATATTTTAAGCATTTTGAATCAACAAGTCAGCAAATAACCCCCATCAAAACCAACAACACCATGTATTTAGCAAAATATTCTCTAAATTAAAAGCTTTTGATAAAATTCGTTTTACATAATTTCATAAAACATAATTTCGCAATAATTTCAGTCATTTAATTTCAAATTTTCTCAAGAAAGTGAAGTCAAAGTTTCTAAAGAAATGAAGTATAACACATATACTTTGCATATTTAAATTTTCAGCATAAACATAAATCTTAAGAAAAGAATTCTTAAAATACAAAAAAAAAATTCTCTGCGAAATTTGCATAATCTAAGGAAATTTTTCATTATCAATTGACATAAACACAATTTAAAATTCACTATGTGAAATCATTTCTTTATATAATGATTTATGTACGTAAATTTTATTCAAAATTTTCCTCTTAAAATACGTTGTAAATCTCTATATGTGTACGCACTTTACTCAAGCTTTCAAAATAAGCTGTTAGGAGTTGGTTTCTTTGTCACTCAACTATCCTTTTTTGCACTCAAAGGGTTGATAAACCTCGACCTACAGCTCTACAAATGTACACGCTCAAGGTGATTTTCTAACCCATGAACTGTTGGACCGAAGGTCAGGGAGCTCAGATTCGGATACCTAACACAATGGCACAAAAGAGAAAGCTGATATTAATTAGTGTTAAATTTTTAGTTCAATGGTTAATGTCTTCAATGTTGCACTTCTTAGAATAGGTTCATACCAGCACGTATAATAATTAGAAATCCACTGTCAATCGTGACATAATTAATTCTCCTGAGCAAAAGTGTTTTCAAAATCTTAAAGTAAATCATTGTTTTTGCATCATTGCACTAGATAGTTGAATTATTTCGAAAAAGGGAGAAGACAGCGAGGGATAAAAAGATAGGAGGAAAATATATTGATAAAACTTGAAAAATCTAAATCAAAATTGCAAAGTATATAATTAACTGAAACTATAAACAAAAACATTTCAATATAAATAATTTTAAAATGCATGAAATGAATTTAAATTTGAATAAATTAAAAAAAATTATGCATAGAAAGAAGTGCGAAATAAAAGAATAAAATGCTTGATTGGAAATAAATGAATGATGCTGGAAAATCTAGAAGTAAATTTACATTAAGGATAGAAAATATGAACAAAGATATTCAAAAACCATAAATATATTAAAAAATTGAAAATTTGAAAACTTACCTTTAATTTTATTCTATTTAATCCTAACAAAGTACCAAGTTGCCAATATTGATTGATGTGTATTGGGTGAAAACTATATGGTAATTTTCCACGCTAACATCATTTTCAATATGAGTTTCATGCTTTTGCATAATAACGATTTAAATGTTTGTTAAAAAAGTCTTTAACTTATTGCTTTCTACATTGATTAAAAGTAAATTAAGCTTTATGTTGATATGGAAAAAGTTACTAAGGAATTTTAAAGTTGGAAAAATTAATCAAGAATTATAGTGTAAATGCATTTAATGGCACATTAAAATTTCAATGAATTAATTCAAAAATAACTAAATCTAATTGTTTCTTTCATCATAATAATGCTTAATTTTTTAATTTATATTATTATTAATAGAAATAGACAAATTAAAAATGTGTACTATGCTGTTTAAAAAGTTAGATTGAACTAAAATATTTTTCAGGAAAAATATAAAAAAAGTCACAGTAGTTAAAAAGTGGTTCATAAATTGTTAATATGAAACATCCTTACTCGATAATTTAGCTGTCTTAAATCCTTCAATTACAACATTTGTTTTCAACATATTCAAAAATTCAAAAAACAATTGAGTTAAACATGGGTTTACATTCTTTAAATGAAATTTAATTTGGATAAAAATTTTATCAATAAAATAATTCCACATAAATAATTTACAATCATTTTTGATTTGGACTTTTTTAGCATCAGAAAACAGCAAGACATGCCTGCTTTTTTCAATTAGGAAAAGCAGTATTCTAAAAGTCTGAAATGTATTTTATTCAAACTACTGCTTCGAAGAACAAACATTATGAAGTTTCAAATTTCATTTGTTGTTAAAATTGCTCTTAAACTTTATTTTTTAAGTTGTTGTATGAGTGCGTTTAAAAATTATTCATGAATAATTTTTGAATTTAATCGCTGCAAACATTTGTATATTATTTCCCCGACAAACGAATGTAACTTCTGTGAATGTTAAGGCAAGTACGATATCAAACAATACGCCGAATTACGAGCATTTATAAAAATGTTTATAAAATGAAATACATATTTTAAAGATAATATTTTCAAATTCTTCAACTTAAATGAGAGTCTTAAACCATTGAATTTAAGTTATATTTGAAACATGTAAAATAATATTAATATTCGAATTTATTCGCAATCGTTTTGCTTTTAAACATTCAGTTTGAAAACAACTCAACTACTTGTCGATGCTGATTTATGTTCGTCAAAATTTCAAAAGTAGAATATTCGAAGAAGAAACACTTTGAAATTTCAGTTCAAAGTATTTCGACTTTCGTTTGATTTCGAAAAATAACTCTCCTACCAAAAGCTTTCTAAATATTTATAGTTGCTAACATTTTCAAGTACTTAACATTCCAATTTCAAAAGCCTTTCATATCTTTTTTAGAAAACATATGAACTAACGTATTTCCATTTACTTTCCACTTAAGAATATTCATTTTGTGTTTAAAAATATATTCACTTCTTACATTTAAAAGTAACACTAATATACGAAATAAATATTCTACTTCTAAAATCCTGTGAGAAAATGCTAATGCTTGTATTTTAATAAACATTCTTTATTACTTTTGAATATAATAAAAAAACAACTTTTTATAAATACCTATTAACAATTATTTATATTATGATATCTAATTTTCATACATGATTAGCCTATTTATATCCATTTTTTGCTAATTATTTAAAATTAATAAACATAAAAATAAATAGAAAATGTTAACCATTTGTTCCCGATTTAGTATTTGAAATTTTATTTCTGTTTGTTAAAACACTAAGAAAAATTTACTCAAGGTGTTTTAGAGAATTATTTATAATTAAAATATCCAAAAATTCATAAAAATAGTTCTTTCACTCATTTCCGAAATTAATACTTTAATTTGATAAAATATTTTAAATGAATACGCAAATGATAATGAGACAATTGTGAAGCAAATGAAGATAGCAGAAATATATAGTCCCAAATTGTCGAGATCATAACTATTTTTATAATTCTCCCAATCTCAATTATAGTTCGATTAGTGAAATAATTTTTTTTTTTTTGTCTCATCGCATGTTTTTTTATTTACTTTGATTCTCTTAGCAAATGCAATTCATGGAGACCAAAACACAATGTACTTTTTCTGTTTGCTGCCAATCTTTTTTCGAGTAAGACTTTTTGTGAGCTGACTTCCAGAAAGTGATTGAAAAAATAATTTAGGATAAATCACCAGACATGTAGTTGTGATCTCGAAGAAAAAAGATTCTCTTTTTCATTTAGTTTTATTTCAGTGGAATGGAATGTCTCTTTTGTTATACCTTATTCCTAATACAATGAATGGGTAATTTCTTCTTGATTGAGTTCTATTTTGTTCTAGTAGTTGTCAATCACATTATCGTGTTTGCAATATATTTGATGAAAATGCTAAACCTTATAACTAACAATGAATTAAAGCTTTTATTATAATTAAAATTTATAAAAAAACATACTTAACACCTCTAATTGTTATTTTTGCATTTGTTATTTCTTAATTACGAGGTATTTTGTTACAATTAATAAAATGTTTAGGTTAAATTGCGCTTTAGGTCACCTTCTTCGCCAACTCGAGAATTTGAAGCGTTTTTTCATGCATACTCATTAATTACTCTTTTGTTTTAGCCTTTTCATTGGTCGCTAATTAAGTTTCACTTTGAAATAAATGTTGAATTTGAGGCATGGCATCGCTGATTTTGAAAACGCGCCAAGTAGGGGATCTAAAACACATTTTCACCGATATTTATTATTATCTATATATTTTCAATGCAATAAAAAATAGATTTTAATATTATATTCATTGAAAGATGCTATGATAATTAAAGTATTTTACAATTTTAGATATCTAAAGCAAATTTAAATAGTATTAATTATATTATTGATTTTAAAAAATAATTATTATTACTAATTAATAATTCGTGTAAAGAACTTTTCCTCTGATAAAGAAATCATTTGTAAGATATAAATAAATAATTCAGTTCATACAAATCAGAACTCATGTAAGTAAGTAATTTGAACAGTAGTTGAAGAAAATAATAATTAGACAAAAGGATCAATGAAAAATTTTAAATAATAACTTCTGTAAAGGATATTTATGAAATTAAATAGTAAAAAGTCCTCTTTCAGAATGGGAAACAAGCATATCTTCAAAATGATTATGTATCTATTTCTCATAAAAACACATTGTTATTGTGCAAATACAATGAAATTTTAAGCAGTTTTACTCTTAATATTATCTTGTTTTTAAGATATCAGGAAAATATTTATTAGTATGAAAAATCAATTGTTTAATTTTAATTGTATTTTGTTAATTATTATCTCACTAATATTGCCTAATGAGGTATGACTATCACTTGAGGGTGAAGATTGATGGAGTTCTTTAAAGAAATTGAAAGATGACTGATACATTGATTTATTACATCTGACTGCCTCAATGGAGATATTTTAAAGCATCTGGTAATTATTTGATATAATAATTTACAAAATATGATATAAAATCGAAACTTATCTTTCGAGTTGGTTTGATTAAAGATTTATGAAATATTTTCTGTAAGTTATTAAAACTTAACGCACAGTGTCACGATAGCCCCGATGGGATGAGGATGCCTATCGTGTTCTCTTAACCAAGGGACTGTAAATTGCTATTAACCATAGAAAATAGTTACTAAAAAGGGAAAAATATAAATTTTGTTTATATTAGAATTATGACTTATTTTCCATTCATATTTTTCAATTCATATTATTTTTATGCTTTTACAAAAGTATATGCGCTGTATTTTTTAAAATATTTGAATTCTTCAATTAGTGATTATAGAAGTCAATCAGTGAATCACTAATTAATTTCTTTCTAAATCAGTGATTAACATGTCAATGTTTGAAAAAGAGACTAAAGTTTTATCAACAATCACAGATTTTGTAGATTTCTATTTAAAATAACTATTAAGATAGTAAAAATTATTTTTCTAAATAAAGCAGTACCGTGAAAAACCGAGAGCGTCTTGTATACTTGACAAATCTTGGTTTTTTAATAAAAAAAATGGTACACAAATTTTTAAAAATAAGATATTACTATTTAAGTTTCATTTTACTTACAAGCAAACCATATTTGATTATAAAAAATATTAACAACTGAAAATTTTGTTAATTACATTTTAGACAGCGTAATAAAGGAAAATATGAAACAGTAAATTTTGCTTTTTGAGTTTTAGAGCTTCTTCAGTACCCACCATTAAGAAATTGTTAATAAATTGTAATCACGCATCAGTTATTGAGCTGATTCAAATGCATAATTTAAACTATAAATTTTATCCGCTAAAAACTTTATTTATAAAAACTAGACTTTTCAACAAAAACGGACTTACTGAAATTTGGAATAAAATAGAAACAAGAATACCTATAAAGATATTTGTTTCTAACTTCCAGATTATCTGCTTAAATATTTGATATAATATGACATTTTCCCATTTCTCAAATATAAAATCAACAAACTCTAAAATAAGGCAAGAAATATAATAATTAATTTCAATAAAGTTTTGGTTCAGTTTTAAAGTTATGAAACTAATTTCTAATTTGATTATATTTTAATTATTATTAAATATTTTTATGTAACAAAAAAACAAAGGAAAACAAATCAAAGAAAAAAAATCAATGAGAAATGAATTACATCCAGTATACCAAAAACACCTTTTTAAGAATTCACTATAGCAATTTATTTTCTTAAGCCCATTTAAATTATCTTTAAAAAAATATAAGGAAGTAGGACAATTAAGGAAGTAAGAGTTATATTCTTTTTAAATGGATGGAAATATCATATATTTTGGATATGCATAAAAATAAATTTCAAGTAGTCTTTAAAAGAATTATTTTGATCTGTCTAAACAATTATTTACAGCTCAGAGTTTTCATAAATTCCCTTTAGATAAGTTACTTAATACTTTAATCATTAGTTAAGCTTTAGCATTTAGTTTAAGAAAATATTTCACAGCTTTTTTTAATATCTTGCAACTGTTCTTTATTTCTCATATCATTTTAAGGGCCTTAAAATTCTTTTATTCGAGAATTATTTCTCTTTCCATTTAATTTTAGTTTTTTCACCTGTTAAATATATAATTGATAACTTAAATACTCTAACACATTTCACAATGAAGTTTTGTTTTGATAAATTAAAATTATTTCTTTAATTGGAATTAATTTGGTATTATTAAAAAAGAGTTCTTAGTGATAATTGAAATTAATATCAAAAGTAATTTAAACTTATTGAGAAATATCAAGGTATTTAAATAGAATATTTAAAAACAATCTATTCAAATATTAAGATATAAAACGGTGAAAAAGGCAAAAAATAATGTAATATGCCAAAAGATTTTTATTAAATTTTTATTAATTAATTTAGAATACACTTTTTTGTATGTGTTTATTGAATTATTTAGAATTTCTTATTTTTTCAAATTTCTATATGAAATTTTCTTCAAAATTTTATTAATAATTTTACTTACTATCTAATTAAAATCATAGTTTTTATAATATTAATTTAATTTTGGTTAAAATATTAATTCTAATACCTTAATATAATAGAAAAATTATTAACTTCACAACTCTGTGCTCTCATAAAAATATTTTTACAGCAATTAAATCATTTCAAACATATATACTTCCTGTTTCTTTTTTAAAACCTCTTTTATTTTCTGTAATTTTTAAAATTAATTAAAAGTGTAACTTATTTAATTACAGCAAATTAATGTGATTATCTTATTAATTTTATTTCCACACATAACATTAATTAAATAAATCTAGCATCTCTTGTTACTTTGCAATATAATTGACCATTATAATGTAAAAGTCATCCTACAGTAACGTCTATTTATGCTTAATTTTATATTCCTTTTAATTTCATTGAAATTAATTTAATTAAATCTTAGAATAGAGTGACTTTAAGAACTGAAATATAATATTCTGCTTTTAAAATCTTGATTATAAAAGTGTAACAGCAAAGAAATGTTCATGATAACATTTTTTAAAAAACAATATTTCCATGACAAAATTTTTACTTAATGTGTATATCTTTACGTCCAGTATTGTGTCTAAACTTTAATGATTATTTGAAGGAAAATATTTTTTCTTGTAATAAAATTTAAAATGGTTAGAAAACAAATGGAAAATTAAAGATTGTTGAACTTAATTAACTAATTTGAATATTAAAACAAATTTATATTTTTTATACTCATAAAGGTTAATTTTCACACAGAATGCATAAATAACTTCAAATATAATTCTAAGTTATTTAGTATGTTATTATTGACTTTTTTTCTAGTAATAATATAAAATTTTAATTGCATTAAGTATTGAACCTAATAAGAACAAAACTGCAGAAATCTGTATCAGCTGGCTTAAATGTTCCCTAACTGTCTTTCAAACAATACAAATAAAATAAATTTTATAAATTAATTTTCTAGATTGTGTGTTAACATAAAAATATTAAACAAAATACGGTTAAATTTTAACCCCTTAATTGCAGTCCAATTTTACTCTGAAAATTGTATTTTAATGTTGTTTGACACAAATTTTTATTTATAAAACATTTATCATAGCAAAATAAACGTAAACTGACACAGTCAGAGGACATTCATACCATAGAGATTATAAAGAGAGTATGAATTTTTAAATTTAAGCTAATGGGAGAGAGTAGGAGTCGTAAGTCGTTTTATTACGATTTTATAATAGGCAATAAAATCCAAATGTAAAGTAGACACAATCTCTTTACTAGATATATTTGCTCTCGATTTTAGTCTTTAAGAAACCTAATTTATTGAAAATATAAACATATTTATATAATATTCATAATTTTCTATTGTTACGTTTAAAAATAGATCATTTTTGTGAGAATTTCGTCATTAATTTTCTTTGATACTTCGTTTTTTAATATTTTATTCCATATTTTTCTTTTCTATGTATATTTATATATTATAAACTACCAAATTTAAACTTTTTAAAGAAAAGTTAATTTGAACCTACTTAATGATAAATCTATAATTAAAATGTAATCAAATGGAAAAGCTAAAATTTGGATGAGATTTTTTCCCTACGAATAAATATATGAAAATATAATGTACATTATAAATTAAATGATATACTAATGTTTTTTTCAATTCAGTTTTATTATAAAAAAATTCTGTTTTCTTATTTCTAAGTTTCCAA
The DNA here is from genome assembly GCA_026290005.1 of Latrodectus geometricus. Taxonomy (NCBI): domain Eukaryota; kingdom Metazoa; phylum Arthropoda; class Arachnida; order Araneae; family Theridiidae; genus Latrodectus; species Latrodectus geometricus. Next base: position 24,839 of record JAPDSC010147871.1, read on the forward strand.
GACTACTGATTTCATATTTCCAGGACTATTAGATAACAATTTAAATTCATAGATTTCTTTGTTAAATAGAAAATAATTTATTTTAATACAGAGAGTCGAATATTTATCAAAACTGTTTTAAAAATATCTACAAAAAATGTGATCAGAACACATTTATAATTTATTAAAGTAAATTAACTAATTCTAAGAAATAAAACAAATTTATTGAAGATTTTTCACAATGTATAGATATTTACTCATACTTAGTAGAAAAATAATAGAGAGGTCAAAATTTCTTAAAAATAATGTATGCTGTTTAAATATTTCATACAATATCAATCAAAACAGAATAAATTAAGAAACATAATAGTTTGGCTCAACTATTTCATTTTTTGAAATAAGAAAATGAAAAGGTTTTTATTTATGTGTTTTCC
>JAPDSC010147871.1:35149-53263 GCA_026290005.1 Latrodectus geometricus
TATATATATATATATATATATATATATATATATATTAAGAAACCTGTTCACATAAACCTGTTCATCATGAAATATAAAATCTTAGTAATTCTTTAGCTTATACTTTGGAAAAAAAATTATAAGTATTTTATATTTAAATCTCAGATTTCATTAAAAAATTTTATTCTTAATTTCAACTTTTTACACATAACTATATCAAATTTCTCGATTTTTATTTTTTTTAAATAATTAATATTTCTTCATCTATACTCGCAGTTATTGTCATTGATAAAAATAAAAATTAACTGAAGAAACATATGAGTATAATACTATTTCATAAAAATCTTCTGTTTCCTTAAATAAATAAATGCATATGTGTCTATGTCATTTGGAAAAAAATATTCGTTACATTGGGCAAAATATTGCTTATTCATGAGTTAACAGAAGCATACCTAATCGTATTATAATTCTTGAAGGAATTCCTTTATAAATGAAACGCAATTATGAATAAGATTATATAAAGTAACTTGACTTTTAAGGCAGCAAAAATCGACATACTCATTTAATATTCTCAGGAGCTTAATTAGAAATATGAAATATTTTAAATTGACTAGAACGGAAAATAATTAGCAGTTATTTACGAAATTCTAATAAGTATTTTAATTTTTAAAAAGAAACCATAAATAATTCAAAAACGAATATTTTATCATCTAAATTCATATGATATACTTGCAATTATAGTTTTCAACAAATCATCATTTTTCACATCATGATTTCAAAAAAGAGTTAAGTTTTAAATGATGAATACCAATTCTCTCAATATTAATTCCTGAATTAAAATAATAAATAAGTATATTTTTTTTCTAACAAAATTTAAGTGAAACATAATGTATTATTTGGAACTGGAGCAAGTATGCTAATAGAGAGCTGGCAGGTAGTTTATTGCTTTTTATGATAAAGGCATGAAACGGGAGCAAAAGATTTATAAAATAAAATGTAATTAAAATTTCTGATTAATATAAGATCATAGCATTCAACATTAAATCAATTTTTTTTCTCAAACACAACTACATTTTACAAATTTTATGTATTTGAATATATGTACAATTTTTTAGAAAAGAAACTATTATTTAAAACTTTTTGTTAAAATAAAAAGATCTCGATAAACGATTCCCTTATTAGTATAAAATGTAAAAACTCGTAATAATGTAAAAAAATTGAAAAATATGTCATTAATATTTTTCTTTTAAATAAAAAACTATACTAAGTAGGAGTATCCAGCGTAGCTCCAGAAAAAATGTCAGTTATGCATTAAAAATGTTTATTTTTTTTATTTATTTATTTTTTTTTTGGTACTGGTAATCTTACAATATCTTAAAATATGGTTTTATTATAACACTATAAGATAACATGGAAAAATCTTCATATTTCGCTGTTTATTTTTAAAACGATAAGAAAATTCGAAAACTTTTGTGACTTACGGTATTTCTAAATTATTTTAAAATGATAAAAATTATTTTTTATATAAAAATTACATGCATCTTTATATAAAAATATACGAATAAATTATAATTTATTATTTACGGAGGCCGCGGTGGCCTGGTTAGTTAGGGTGTTACCAAAAGGTGGTCTCGTTACCAAAAGATGGTGAGTTCGAATCCCGGCTTAGCCGAAGATCCGTCGTGTTCACTAAGGGCGACTGGGGCACGTAAAATCCGTCGGATCGCAATGTCCTCCATGTTCCCATTCCAAATTAATACCTCTGGGGTGGTTGAAGCCAGGCTTTGGATCTTCTCTGGTTTCAATCTCTAAATTGGAAGATTCAGATGGTGCTGCCATCTAAGAACCAAACGTCGTATTTCCACCTTCGTTTGAGGGTGCTCTATTCAAAAAACGGAAGACACTTTCTCTCTGACATAATTCGCCTTCTCTCTGATGGGCGGGCTTAGCGTTGCCAAGTGTCATCAGAAACAACAAAAACTTAATTATAAAACTCTATTTCCTTGTGATATCAGAAAGAGTCTTGCACAATATTATGTGGTATTAGATAATATGTGGTATTAGATATTATGTGGTAGAGCGATATTATGTGGTATGGTGTTCTTGATTCGAATGATTAGAAAAAAAATGAAAGTACCACTTGGTACTCAAATGGGTAAAAGACTGGTTGACTATTAAAATCGAGCCATAAAATATAACTAATTTTGTTTCGTTTCCTAAAAGTAAATTTGGAAAATCATGTGTATTTTTAAGCTGTGTCAACTTTTAAGAAGGAATATTTTTATTCAGAACCAAAGATACAAGTCTTGGATAGTCTTTAACAAAGAGATAAACTTCCCAAATTGGAAAACAACATTTTTATTCAAACGAAACAGCAGTCAAGATTAGAAGAGAAATGAGAATATAGCATTTGCTACAGGATTTTCGATGTACAGCAAAATATGCTGCTCGAATCCAGGTGGCAATAATTGAAAAAACTGGAAAATTAGAATTTTTAATTGATGATAGATATAAAAAAATTTTCATTGTATAAGAACATCATAAAAAAAGCAGTTTAAAATTTATAAATATCTTAAAGAAAAGGGAGAACTTTTTCTCAACGCACATCAAGAAGGCTTTTAGGAAAAATTCCAAAAACGTTTTGCAATTCATAGCATAAAATTTTAATGAAAAACTGCGGCTGAATTTATAACAAAGACATTGGAGCAAGATATTATTTATTCTTCTAAAACTTATTACACAAGAACATTATAGTGGGTTTTAAACATAACTAATTCGAAGTAATTTGATTTAATGAATGATAAGAAGCAACTTTTAATCAAGCAACGTATCGAAATCGTATCTTTACCTTTAAAAGAACTGAAATTATTGATACATACAGCTAACAAATACATCAAGTTTTACTTTCGATTCTACAAAAAAAAACTTTCGAATGAAATTTTTTTCATTCATATTATCGAATATAATAATTAACAACATGTGCTATCTTTTCCCATAAATTCCATTTATCAGTTTTTATATTTATGAAGATAAGTAAATTTTTGTTCTGCATTATCATCATTTAATAGAATTTAAATATATAAGCATGGGGGAAATTTCCAAAAAATGAGTTCCGAAAAAAAGGTATTAGAAATATGAGGATCACGTGTGCAATAGTGATCAACATGTGTTAATAATTCATGTAATTAAAAGTTTCCGAGTGATATATAAATTTAAAATTGCATGTTTAGTCATTAACCAAACATGTAATTTTAAATTTTTATATATTATTTGGAAACTTTTTATCAGAGAAATTATTAACAAATGTTGATTGTGATCCTCATTTTTCGTTGACAAACAAAATTTTAAAAAATTACTAAAGAAAATTTTCAAAATAAACCAATTTTGAGATTTTTAGTTTAGGAAATATACAATTTTTTATGAATAAGTATTTTTAGAATGACATCATAAAACATTGCAAACATAGTTCAAATACATTCATATTATTTAAAGATATTTTATTCTATGAATTTCTCTTATATTATTTACCTTTAATAATAATTACAAAATAATGTAAAAAGCATTATGATACTACATATTTGTGTTCGATGATTACTAAAAACTAAAATATCAGGCCACACAATTCAAACATTACATAATTGTTCGAAACTCACTTATTTCATTTCGAATTTTTCAATATTATTCATTATACTTTTAATGGGTTTCAATTTATTTCATACAATATTTTAAATCATTTTATTTTGCTTCAGTGAAGAGCCATCAACTTAATCATAACTTGTTTCTTCTTCATGTTTCTTAATTTGAATTAATTTAACTCAGCAAATAAGAAATAACTTTGACTCGTTTTACTCTATGCTCTTTATTAATAATTTCAAAAATTTTCATTTTATTCATTTATAACTTCGTACTCATCTTATAATTCAGTGAACTACATTTAATCTCTTTTACGTTTAGCATATTTATAAATTGCATTCATTACGTTACGTTAGGTTTACATTAATATGTATACATTACGTTACATTCGATATATTAAATATGCTTAACATTCTTTCATATTATGAATTATTTGTTTGCTTATAACAATAATGCTTTTCATGTTTATATTTCTTTTTTGCTTCCTCTTCTTTTAATTTTGTTTCTTTTTGCATTCATATTCAGTCTCAATTCTTTTTCTCAGGAGCTGTGGGAGTATTTTATTAAACTAATATTTCATCAGGAGTGAAATATATTTGAACTGTCTTTCCCCTTATCTCTTGTTATTGAAATGAGAAAGACAAATTTTCATCATTTGTTTTCATCTTTATTATATTTGTTTGCGAACAAGCTATTGTTGTTATTAGTATAAGTATAAACGAAAGTGGAATGTGTACTTTTAGTATTTTTCTAGCTTTAATTAATATTTTTTCTTCTTTTGCATTAAAATTCAATGGAATATGTTATTTTCTTTACCTTTTTAACATAATTATATTCACAAATATTGGTTTCTTTAATCGAATACGGTTTGAACATTATACCAGAAATAAACATTAAATTATATATAAACATAGTTCTGAAATTTTATTAAAATGTTTTGTCGCGCAACAATGCAAACAATATCAAACTTTATTAGGCATAATAAAGCAATGATTTTGAAATACAACATGTCTATATAATATTGGACACATTTTGATATTTATTAATTTATAAAATAATATATATAACTAAAGGTATTTACACATAGAATTACTCAATTATAGTAAACGTTGTTACAGAAAATTTTCCTTCTTCCATGTGAAAACCATTTCTTTGTTAAGTATCATTTTTTGTGTTGTTAATTTTGTTTTTCTCGTTCATTTTTAAATTTTATATGTGCAAGTTAGTGATTACATGGTTTCTTTTGTTTTTAGGACAGATTGTAATTATTTTCGATGTTTTCGTTCAACATTTTAATTTGACGTTGATGCTTTATTCAATCGGGAATTAAGGAAAATGACCGTGCAAAAGAAATCGCAGACATTATGGTGATTCATCGAAACTAAATTAATGCCACAAATACAGAGAAATTATAAGAGAATATATTAGGAAGACCTTCCATTTAAAAAAAACAGTACTTTGCAACGGAAAATTAATTTACTAGAAACTGGAAGCTTCTATAATAAGAAGAATCCTTAAACAAGGGATAATGATGTTGAAGTGTCAGATATTTTTATACAGTGTTATGAGATTTGTCATAACAGCGGTAAAAGAATTGCATATGCAAGATTTGACTATGCAAGATGTTCTTAGGAAAATATAAGGGTAGCATGCTTTCAAAATACAAATCGTTCAAGCTGTAGAACCGTACCATAGACCTATAAGGGTGAACTTCGCTTCAGACATGACAAAAAAAATTGAGGAAGTTGAGTTTCTTAATCACATAATGTTCTCCAATGAAGCCTTCTTTTTATCCAAGTAAATCGCCACAATTTGAGCATATCAAAATCTCCATGAATATTATGGTTCTACAAAATGAAACTTTAAAGATAAAAAGGGATGCTCCAAAGATTAATATGTGATGTGATCTTATATGCGACCACGTCATTAGTCGTATTTATGCCCATTCTTTGTGGACCAATGAGTTATGTACGACTAATGAGTGGCATTCTTTTTTCACTGAAGAAATTCTCACATCTGTTATTTACTTAAACATGTTAGAAAATCACATATTTTCAGAATTCAGTCGGGTTCAGATACATATATTTTTTTCAACAAAATAGTGCACTATTTTATTGGGGTACCATTGTTCTCAATTTTTTGAATGACTATTTCTCTGAAAGATGGATTAAGTGAGCTTAGAACACTTGAACACGCCACTGGACTTTTTCCTTTAAGAATTCATGATGAACATCGCTTACGAGGAAAAATGCCCAATGTTGATGACTTTAAGTCCAGGTTTCAATAATAATAGCTTCTGTGGATGATTCTCCAAAATGAACCTTAAAAGATGAAAAGGAATTCTCCAAAGATTAATATGCTATATGTGGTACACCAGGTATCGTCTAGATGTTTGGCCATACCTGGCCTGAAATTGATAACCATCTCGTTATTCTTTGTGCAATAAACAGTGCACATATTTGAAGTCCATTGACAAAGGTCATAATACTTTTTGAGTCTATATAAACATTAGTGTTTTCAGTTTAAATTTATCTTTAATATTTTAAGAATTATTCAACATCAAAATGTGTCCAGCAATTTATTGGCACGTTTTTATTTTAACATTGCAAAAATAATGTGCACAATGGGACTTGCTTCATACAATTCAATTAAAGATCTTATTATAATCTTTAAATATAGTCAAATTATCTTCTTTACACAACTTTGGTCTATTTTATCAACACTAGTCTTTAACTTTTATCTTATTGAGTATTTATTGTTTTTGTAAATAATTTTTGCACTTTTGCATTAAACACATAAATTTATTAATATTTAAATGCATTATTTTTTTTTCAAATTTTAAACATAACTTGGATTTAATGGCTGAATAAGTTTTAATATTAGTTTTAATAAACTTTCCATAAAAATTTTCTGAGATCACTCGGAGGACAATATTAGGCAAAGATTTCCCTTGCTTTATTTATCTAAGAATTACATTTGTGTTTTATTAATGTAGATAAATTAAAGGCGGTCTAGTTAATATAATTTAATATTATTCTATGAACCATTTTGATGTTATTATTTATTTCGAGTATTACGAATAATTTCTTTACAAACTCTGAATAGAGGAAGGGAGAGGAAAATCATTTACCATTTTACATAAATACCTTTTATATCGTCAAAATGTTCTGAAACGTTCCACCAGAGCACTTATATCTAAAGTTAAGTTATGTTTTAAGAGCAAAAAATAATAATAACAATAATAAATAAATAAAAATTTGATTAGTTAAGTCTTTACAATTGATTCAAATAATATTATTTAAATAAATTGTAACTAAATGATTAGGCATATTTCTTTCATGTGTCATTGCCAAGGAAATATTTTTATTCTACTCTTTCTTAAATTAAAGGATATTTCTAATGAAAAGTTCATGTTTTTAGTTTGATTATTAACAAGATATAAAAATAAATTTTCGTTGTCTCATCTTCAATACGTACATTTTTATTTATGGCTTTTCATCGTATCTGCATTAAACACCTTTGAATTGACGGAATACAATGCTTATCAGTTTTTACCAATAGGCAGCTTAGATAAAAGTTTATTGAGAAAAAAAAATCCATTCTCAAATTTTTTTTGCAACCGACATTATATTTGTGAGCCGAAACCTAAAACAACGATCTTTCTAAAATTATGCTTAAAAATTAAGATTTGTGCTGCCATCTCTCGATGAAAAAATTAGTCAACACTCCAGTTTATCAATTTCATATCATTTATCAATTATATCAGTATTTGAGTAAAAATTAGCTAAATACTTTTCTTTTTTGCTTATATTAAAATTCTAATATTATTAATTCAAAATACTTCCCCTAATGTTTTTAAAAAAAAGTGTATATAACAAGCATATAAATGTATATATGTATGTAAATAAGGTACATATTGTTAAATAAATTTTTATTTCATTCTTTTATTAATTTTTTTAATTTCTTATTGTTAATTATTTTTCTATCATATAAATCAATGCAAATTAATTTCTATAAAAGTCAAAAAGGGCAGATCTTTTTTTTAAATTTTATTTCCTAATTCCTAAATATTTCGTATAGTTAGTATATTTAATTTACACAAAAACTATAATCATAAAACATATTTTTTCAAAAAAAGTTTTAAATTAAAAATATTTGAAAAATTGTTTATTCGTAGCAACAAAATAATGTAACTAGAAATTTGTCCCCTTATAATATAAGTATTATTTTCAGAATTATCTTCTGCAGTTTCTTTTACATATGTACATACAGAAAACAATAGGAAAATACTAAGTAATGAAACTTTACATCACTTCATTTTTAAACTTCATAATAAAACACTTTAACGTCATAAGTAATGTATTTGGGAAATGCATGTTCCCTGTTTTAAGTATTTACTGTTATTATAAGATTATACCAATTTGAATTTTAAAAAATTCAAATAGTTTTTAAAGGAAAATAAGTTTAGTATCAAATTAATGTAGCGATCAAAATTCTTATAGGAAAATATCTTTAGTTCAACTAATCATAAAGGATTAAACTTAATTTTAATCAATACAAGGTAATTTATACGACAATGAATTATTTCTTTAAATGGAATTTCTCCCTAAAAGGAAAATAAATATCATTTTTTCAAAGAAACATTTAATCTATATAACCATTTGTCCATAATTTGTATATAATTTCCCAAAAAAAGTCAATATGAAATAATAAAATTAGTCGTCTACCCTTAAAAATGCAACAGTTAGATAAAATACTAAATTTAATAAAATCCTAGAATTTTCTTGTATGATCGAAATTTATTTTCATCTTTTTAACAATACAAACTTTATTAAAGTTTTTAGACTTTATTAAAATCACTCGTAAATACCCCCTGAAATGGCGGCAAAAAGGAAGCGCATGAGGTTGTGTCTGGATCCCCAAACTTTCAGATATTAAATTGAAGAAATTTTTGATTTGAAATGGAAGATGATATTATTTTGACATTTTAGTCATAATGTCTATTCTTCCTAATTTCTTATAGTTTTATTAGCCCGCACAAGAATGCACACGCATCTGACGATTGCATCGACAGGAGACCTTTTTCTTTCATCATTAAAAGTGACATCACAGTATGTGACGTTACCAAGCTACTAGTACCGAAAGGCGCAAACGGGCTTTTAACCCTTATTGGTTGGAAACGAAACACTTTCCACATTGCTGTTACCGAATATAATTTGCTGCGACTATCCATTTATGTAAAAAGTATTTTTTCTTCAACTTCATCAATTGTGAGATCTAAAAGGCGTCGTTTAACAATTACTTTTTTTTGCAAAAATTCTAATATAATTGTAAATGTTAATGTCCCTATAACTATAATGTGTCTATAATTCTATGAAAGAAACTCACAAGGAATTTCTTTCACAGAATCAAGAGAGTATCAGAATTAAGAATCATGTATAAGAAACTAAAACACTCAAGAGAGGATGAATGGTAATGGAGTTAATATTGTGTGATCCCAAGATTCTGAAGTAAGCTGTATAATTTTGCATGTAATTCATGCTAAATGGTCCTCAAAGAAGTTGTTGCTTTAGATCCTTGTTTAATACAATTGAGAGACTTGACATTAATCGAAAAAGTTTTTACAGCTTATGAGACATTGTATTCTTACATACTAAGACTATCAAAAAAATATTCATAATTTATACGGATCACAAGTCTGCAACTATATTCAAAATAAAATAAGACTAGACTTTTTAGAAATTTCTAGACCTTTGCATTATTTTTATATTATTATTAATATAACTAATTAGTTTACAATAATAGTCCTAAAATATATTTATAATGTTTTCTTTGATAAGATGTCTACGAAAGAGCTTAAGGTCACTTACTTAAATACTTAGTTTATATTTTCCAATTTTGTTTTCAATACAATGAAGATCCATTTTATTCCTATTGTGATTATTTATGCATCTCTACCCTGACCTTCAAAAATTACGGAACAACATGTTTTTCGAAGCTCTCCATAAAAAAACAGTCACTAAAATTTATAGTTTCTATAAATAATAAAAGGGAACTACTGTAAGTGAATGCAAAAACGCTAGTTACCCTTTTTTTATATATATATAAAAAAAGAACGGGTACATTTGAGTGAGAGAAAGATACGCAATTATCAGGCTTACGTAATTATGCATGTGACTTTTGTTGATTTTTCAACTTTTGTAAGCAGATTTGTTGACAATAGTTAGTGAGTATCCACAATGTCTGAAAGAAGCTGTTTGCTCTATTTGTTAAAGTGGTGATTTGTCGAATGAATGGTAATTGGAATCTCACGAGCTTATGCTGCTAGGAGCTTTAACGTGTCTTGCATTGTAGCCCACCATCTCTATAATCAATATCAAAGGGAAACTTCTGTGTGCAGACGCTTCACTGCACACAGAAGCAGTTCTGTGAGCAGTGTTTCCGGCCGATCACGAGTTACGATACCTGCACGAGATCTTTTTATATTTCTTTCGTCCCGAAGGACCTTTTCTGTACCACAACTTGTTGCAAGCCACTTTATAGCATCAGAGAGAAGAAAATCCGCTAGTACTGTGCGAACGCATTCTCACCATGCAGGTCTCTATACAAGGCAACCATTTCTCTGGGTCTCTCTCACCGGGTGACGAAGAAGGGCCTGTTTATCTTGGGCAAGAAAACATGCCTCCTGGCTTCTGTTCATTTTACCGACGAGCCCAGATTCTCAAGGGAGAGCAATTCAGGACGTGTTCTGATCTGGAGAGAACAAAATGATAGATTATCTAGCCAACACTTTGAAAAAACAGTTACCATGGTGGTGTAATACTGATTTTTGTAAGGATTTCACTCGGTGGTCCCACTGATCTACATATGATCCAGGGAGCAACTGTGACTGGTGTGAGATATCAGAATAAGATCCTTGATCCATATCTCCGCCCATATACCGATGTAATTGTCAGTGATTTCATTCTCAGGTGTGATAACGTAAGATCGCATTGAGCTGTAGTTGTTGGGGAATACCTTGAGGGTCCTGGTTTGTAGTAAATGAAATATTAAGGTTGATCTCTAGAACTGATTTCTACAGACAATCTATGAGTATATCTTGATAAGTTCTGTTTGATAGGTTCTGTTTTGAGTCCTCACCAAAATCTAGAGGAGAATTTATAGGAACAGCTAATTCGTGTCTGCTCTTCGCTTTTCATTTCGGTAACCGACAGCTTAATTCACACCCTGGAAAGTTGATAAATTGAAAATAGCGGTGGGAATATCTCTTATTAAAACATCTTTTTGTAATGTTTCTGTGACATTTTAAAACCTAAAACTATATTTTTTTCCAATAATGGACTTTTTCAGCAAGATTGTTTTTTTTTTCTGTTGTAAAATCATTTTTACGGTTTCCTTATGTAAATTTCTATGTTGCAAACAATACATAGTTATTTCATACACATATACTCCAAATTTGGTGTTTCTACATTTGTTCATTTGCAAATTAGGCGCAAAAAGCCGGTTGTTCCTTAAGTTTTTAAGGCCAGTGTATTTTAAGAAGCGCTCTCATACTATAGTTATCAAAATTTTATTTCAACATATTTTTATATATACTTAGTATATATTTTTATAGTACATAAATTTATTATTTAAAGTTTTATGTGATACTCGTTTTTTCATGCAAAACTTTAATTTCTAGGAATAAAATTCAATACTCACAAAGAAAAAAAAAATCTTTTTGAAATTTTTTGACAAAGAACAAATTATTCGTTTTCTGTTTATTTTGAACTGCGTCCCGATAAAAGACTTCTTGTAAAGCATAATCGGTTGAATTGAAAAATGCATAATACTTTAATAATTTCTTACATTTTCTCTGAAAATGTTTAACGGTTTTTAATTTGCTTAGCTCATCACTTGCATATCAATAAAAATATCTGCTTAAAAATGATAAAAACTGAATAAGCTGATAATTTAAATTAAAAAAGGGAATCCAAACAATTGAACAATGAAAGATCGTAGTGAAGCAACTAATAACAAAAAAATAATTGCATGTTTCTCTGATAAATAATGTAAACTTTACTTTCTCTAATAAATAATGTAAACTTACTTCATTTTCTAAATTTTATGCAACAAGAGTTTGCGTAAAATTTAGAAAATGAGCAGTATAGTTATCAGAAAATTATAAAGTGAGGCAAAAATGAAGCAGCAAATTTTTATGCATAAATGTTATTCAACTCACTAATGATGAGTTTAGCATTTTTGTTTATGCACAAAACGGGCAGACAATTCAGAAAATGGGAAAATTTTCTTCAGCTTTGATATATTTTTCTTAATCACTTCTTTCAATCATAATATAGAATAAAAAAATATTCTCTTCAAAAAAATAAGCTTTATAAGAAAAATAAAATTATATATTTATTTTCGTCATGTGATATCTTAGAAAAAAATAAACTGCTTGTAAGGGAATGTTTGTTATAGTAAGTTTCTAATAGTAATAAGCTTTATTATTTCGAATAAAATCCATAGAAAGAAAATTCAAGCGTAATTTATAATAACAGATGAAAAAAAAATATAGACAAACGTTTAATTTTTAGTAATCTATTTCTTACTAATCTTGGTGTCTTATGAAAAAATAAAATGCTTTTAATGAAATGTTTTTATAATATATATATAATACTCTTTATTATTTCAAAAAAAAATACAGGGGTAAGAAAAATCAAGTGTAATTTATAATAACAGATGGAAAAATTAATTGCCGAACATTATATTTTTAATAATTATTAGTAATTTACTTCTCTTTACTTATATATTTTAGTGTGTATAAGAAAATAATTAAACAGTATGTTCTATAATTGTGTAATTATCATTATAGTAGATAATATTTCAGCTGCTAAATTTTTTTATGAAAGAAACTTTCATAAAAAAAAAACTTAGACTTAAAAAAAATCCTTCCGAATTTAATGACTTTTACTTAATACATACAATAATAATGGATGTAAATAAGCTATTTTCAAAGAAGAGAAAATATTTCTATAATTGTATTGATATTAACTAATATTTTTAAGGCACCAGTAATGAATAATTAAAATACATTTTTCTGATAATTATTTTTTATCTCGAACAAAAGTGGACCATCAAGATTGCTGAAATAAAATACATTAATTCTCAAATGACATAAACAACAAAATTTTTAAATAATTAAATAATCATCATGCTATAGTATAATTGTCTAATGAATATTGAAATCAATAATTTTTAAAATCACATCTAAAGATATATTCACTCTCATATACTGTATGTTTAAGTTATAAAATTCATGAGAATTTCTATTCTTAACTATGCCATTAAAAATATTCAACAAAGTTGTTCTATAAACTGACCTAATCTATATAGTGACCAAAAAGAAAAGTGTCAAAGTAACTGTTATTAACTTGTTCTTAAATGAAAAATTATCCTGTTCCAAAAAGATCCATATTGTGAATCATTGTGAATTTTTGTGACTCTTGACAGAAAAAATGACTGGCATAGGTTTGAGCTATATGACTTTAGACTATTAACATCCTTTTGGTATCCATGATAACAGATTACAATTGCGACATAAACTTATTTATAAAAACTGATAAGAAATGCCAGAAGTAACTACGAGCAAAAAATGGAATTTATACACATATAATAAAATCATTATGAAAATTCAATTTCATTTCATAAAATCATATTTTTATATTTAGTTGGAAACTATCATTTGAGCAGGAATAGCTAGTTTAGTTATTATCTATCATTAATGAGCGACTCAAGTTTCCATATCGAACGTTTTTAACTTTATCCGAAATAACCATTTATTACTATATTTTCAACAGTTCCATTCCTTTCAAACCATTCTTACTGTTATTGAAAGGAAAAATTCAGAAAAAATAACCAAATCCATTTGTTACTTAGTTTATATGGTATTAGTTCAAAGAATTTATGGAGTGTTTGTGTGTTAAAAGTTACTACTCTCCTTAGGTTATTTTAATATATTTATCAAGACCTGATAAACAAGTAAGTATGATTTTTATATAAAAGAATTTAAGTTTGAAATACGTATAGTCACTAAAATGAATTTTTAGTATTTCTCTATTTTTTTCTTCATAAATGTGCATTTTGAATAGTTTTACCATGTAGAAAAATTTATTTTGAGACTCGTTGAATCATAAGCTTTCTTCATAAGAATGTATTCTGACAACTCTTTGTTTGAAAACTGATAAGTTCCAATTGCTTTTAAATAACATTTAAACAAATAATCTTTTCTCCATAAGAATCTGTAATATCAAAATTTACACTAGATCAAATACTCTTTTTAAGAATGCTAGTCCTTTACCACTTACATTTATTATCACTTCTAACTCAAAAGTCAATTACACTGAAAACAATTAACCTAATTCTTTGGAAATTGTACTTAGTTAATAGTTTAAGTTAACTTTAAAGAATTACATTTCCCAAATTTATCACACTAACAACTTAATTTGCCATGTGAAATTTAGTCATTCGTTTTTAAAAAGGGATGTTATAACCCATTAGATATGGTTAATGAATGAGTCTTATAATTTCTAGTCAATTACATTTTAGAATTTGTTTACATTATCTATAACTCCTCTTTGAAAAGAAAATTTAAAATTCAATTTTACATTTTGTCACTTGTGTTCACATTTGAAGAAAACGTAATCAAGTAATTAATCTATTTTGTCAAGTCGAATAATTCATGAATCTTGTTATTGGTCAGAAGTTTCATTTCTCTTTATTTTTAACTACTCTTAATGATTCAAAGAAAACTAAATGTTTAGCCGTGAGTGCAGGATATCTGTTGTTGTTGTTACTGATGATACTTGGCAAGTCAAGCCCGCCTGTCAGAGACTAGGCGAATGAAATCAGAGAGAGAGCGTCTTCCTTTTTTATAGAGCATCCTCATACGAAGGTGGAAGTACGACTTTTGGCTTATAGATGGCAGCACCATATGAATCTTCCAATTTAGAGATTGAAACTAATGAAGACCCATAGCCTACCTCCAACCGCCCGCAGAGGTATTAATTTGTAATGGGAACATGAATGACATTGCGTCCCGACATATTTTACGTGCCCCCGTCACCATTAGTGAACACGCGGATCTTCGGATAAGCCGGGATTCGAAATCACCAACTTTTGGTAACGAGAACGATGCCCTGACCAACCAGGCCACCGCAGTCCTATGGATTAGCCAACGCGGCAGTATATCTAATTACCCAAAGACAGCACATCATTAAAAGTTATTTAGTGCTGCTATAACTTATTAATTCATTTTAAATATCATGGTTTTTTATTTCATACTAATTTTTACATATTGAATGAATTTAATTTGCATTCAAATGACTGATGAGTGTCATATAAATGAGAAAACATATTTTCTTATGGTATTATCAAAATATGCTCGAAAGCAATATCGTAAGCTGTAAAAAAAAATAACTCGCGATTTCTCTCAGAAAACTCAATGCGCATTTGCACAAGAATGCATAGCTGAGAAACGAGCATATCTCAATTGAATCAATTAATTTCTGTGAAGTGAACTGAGCGACAATGAATAATGATTTAATCATGTCGCTTGTTCTGTGTTGTTAAATTTTCTCCCTTGAAGTTTTTATTGGAATAAGTTTTACATACTACTTTCTTTTGACTAATCTGCTATTTAATGTTCATTTGGCATCTTTTAATTAAGATATTTATATAATAAAATCATTATTTTTGCAGAAAATAAATCTTGACAGTTATTTTTGAGTGGGAAAAATGATAATCAAATAAAATGGTTGACTGGTTACTGACGGAATTATTCAATTTTATCAAGGAAAAAATTATATGAAATGGTATTCAATCAAGAAAGCTAACGAGTGAATAGTTGTGATAGCGAAGGAAAAATTTCAATAAAAAATTTTTTACTAAAATTTTTATCTGAACAAAAATGGATGTGAATGATTTAGATTATCAGCCAGAAAAAATTACGAAAAATAAACAGGAAAGCTTTTAAGAATGTTTAAAAATATATAATTTAGTTAGATATGTTTAGATTGGACTACATAACCAATTAAATCAGTGAAAAGAGAATACTGCTTATTAAATATAAGGTAGAACGATATTGAGTGATTTTAAATAAAGTAATTATTGATTTATAGAAAACTTTTAAACTGCTCTTAAGTAAATTCACCCCAGTCTGTTAGTTTTAAGAGTTTTTCAAGGATTGTGTGTAAGACTTTGCAGCGTATCTTGACAAATATTTAAAACCGTATTTTGAAAATAACTTCACCTTTGAAAAAAATTATAAAAGAATCTAGACCTGCACGTTTCAAATATAATTTACTTATTGAAGTTCACAAGTACAAATATCCTAACATTTTTAAATTTATATTTTTAGAAATAAAAAATTTAGAAAATTGGGTATATAACATTGTTCATTGTTATTTTAAATTATTGAACAGAAAAGTTGATGATGCATAAAACTTTAATTATGAGATTTATGCTTCATTTTTTGCTGTAGTTGCCAACGTTTTTTGATAAATCATATTTTTTCGAAGCGGATCGAAAATAGATTCACTGCTTTTCGCAAAGGAAAATAAGGAGTCATATTTTTTCATTAACTATCGCTAAGGTACCTGGTTTAAAACCTAAAAATTAATATATTTTTTGGAGTTTCGTGAATAATCATAATACACGAACAGGTTGATTCAAAAATAATGTGATTAATTTCAGAGCATCATGATTTAAATTATTTAATGAAATTTTCAACGTGGTTCCTTTCAAAGCTTAGACCAAGCCAAATGAGTTTTTTCAACCATTTTTGGGGATACTTTTCCAACATCCTCTTTGATTGCTTTCTGAAGCATTTGAAGTGTTCTCGTTTTACGTCTATTTAATTGCTTTTTTAGTATCCTCATTAAAATAATTTCAAAGAGCACTGTCAGAGGATGATAGTAGCCGTTTTTCATTTTTTTTTTTTACCTTTCAGCCGTTTTACAGTTGATTTTGCAATATGACTTGGTGCAGAACCTTGATGAAAAAAGTTCTTAGGAGTAAAGACATTCACTTTCTTTGATCATGTGTTTCAAAACTTTAATCTGATACTATTTAACATCAATTTTAGCTTTTGATTCAACAAAAAAAGATTTTTTAAGCTTTGAGTGGACATTGTCATCCATATCATAACACTAGGTAGCAGGTGGCTTTTTACTAAACAGTTGCATATTTTCGGTTCGAAGTATATTTTCGTTTTGCATTGTCTATCATTGCGTAATATTAAGTAGAAGCCAAGGACAGTTTCCTCTTTTTTCTATGATCTTTGCATACATTTGATGACAGACTGATTTATTCACTTTCATGGCCAATTTTCTTCATCTGATGGCAAATTGTCGATTGCGATATGCTTATAGTTTTTCATTAAAGTTCTTTTATCCAGAGGCTCTACAGCAAAAATAAGTTTTTCCAGTTTCCTTTTGTTTCCACCAAAGATTTCCTTTTGTCCACATTTTTTTTCCTTGAGCTTTTGATTGATAGCTAGTTTTTATTTTTTTTTTTCAAAAATTAAATGGAAAAAAATTCTAATTTTTAAATCCTTTAGTATACAGAATTTGTTTAATCATTATAGAAATTTGCTCTTTGTTTTAACATTGTATTTAATCTAAAAAAGCTTTTATAAGCATTAAGAAAATTTACAAAGTTGTTATAACTTATAATTTTTATTAAGATGTTAAGAAGAGCTTACAGTAGGAATTTTAAAATTATCTTAATTTAGTAATAAGTAATCCAAGATTAAATTTAATCACAAAAATTACCCATTCATATATTTAAAGCATATTTACAATCTAAAATTATGCAAGAAAATTTTTAAGGTTTAAACAAAGTAATTTTAAAATAAATATTGAATATATCCTATGACGAAGAATATATTGTATTTAAAATTATCAAAGTAATATATAGTCTTAATAAATAATTTATGATCCTTTAATGTTTGGAAAAACTACGTAAAACTTCAGTTGAGACATCAAAAAATTATTTTTCTCCTGTCTATGATGTATTATTCATTTATGATGTATAAAATAAAGTTTTTATGTAACACGTGTAATAAAAATACGATAAAAATAATAGGTTTAGTTGTTTTGCCATTTTTTTCATTCCAGATATCATAAAAGAAAATTTACTGTTAAAGTATATTCTAAGCCATGAAATTTACAAACAAAATCATGTTATATTTCCATAAACAAAATTTGTAATTGTTGGAAAACTTATGGCTTTTTTTAACTACAGACGTTTAAATGTAAATATCTTCTAAATGGGCAAGCAAATAATATAATTTAAAGTATATATTTTGGAATTACTTAGCCGAAAATTTAAAAAATTTTGATTTATCTAAGGAATGAATCAATTTTTCTTGAAACATGCTTGTTTTCTATTTTATTAAGAACCTATTCTAAGATTAGTAGACATAGTCAACACAGAATCTTTGTGTTGAAAAGACTTTGAACT
>JAPDSC010147877.1:0-14695 GCA_026290005.1 Latrodectus geometricus
ATTTAGTATAATTGACTTGTATATTGCTCTTGACTTGTATATTGCTCATGTCTCGTATATTGCTCTTGTCTTGTGAATGGAATCAAATATAATGGAAGCTATATATATATTTGATTTAATTGCTGGGGATAAATTAAAAGTGTTGCTTGCCTAGTAGTTGATAAAGAATAAATATATTTAGTATAATTGACTTGTATATTACTCATGTCTCGTATATTGCTCATGTCTCGTATATTGCTCTTGTCTTGTGAATGGAATCAAATATAATGGAAGATCCATATATATTTGATTTAATTGATGGGGATAAATTAAAAGTGTTGCTTGCCTGGTGGTTGATAAAGAATAAATATATTTAGTATAATTGACTTGTATATTGCTCTTGACTTGTATATTGCTCTTGTCTCGTATATTGCTCATGTCTCGTATATTGCTCTTGTCTCGTATATTGCTCTTGACTTATGAATGGAATCAATTATAATGGAAGCTCCATATATATTTGATTTAATTGATGGGGATAAATTAAAAGTGTTGCTAGCCTGGTGGTTGATAAAGAATACATTCATTTGGTATAATTATCTTTAAGTAGTCTGCTCATCTTTTGTCAATGGAAGCTCCATTTATATTTTCTTAGTTAAAATAATGACTATTTTAAATTAATCATCAAATTTGTGAATTAATTTTCATTTTCTCGTACTTGGCTAAGCGTATGTAGAAAATTTCTATTCATTACCTGCATACAAATGTGTGTGTATATATATGTAACATAAATGTCTATTTAAATGCATAGATGGAAGTTTCTGTATATAAAAATTTATTATTCACTGTTGACTATTTAAAATTGCATACCAAATGTTTGATTTTTCTTATTTTTATGCTTGGATAAGAAGTTAAAAATTTCTGATCATTTTTCTTTATATAAATGTGTGTATATGTGAAATAATAAATGTCTATGTACATAAAAAATAAATGTTATTTTCCATACTGAAATATTAATGTCTCTCTTTAGTATTTTAATAATTAAAAAAAAAGTTATTTTAAGTTAAGATTTGTTTATTTACAGAAATTATAACTCCTTGAATTTTAAAAATCAAGTGCATAATCTAGTTTTTCGTTAAAAATGTTCTTCTAATATACATCAAAAATATATATACTAAACGAAAAAAATGGTATAAAGAAACTTTATCATATAATCGTGGTTTACACCTGAGGAATGAGAATTGATAATGAGTGTGGATTTTTGTACAATAAATACGAATTGTATATTAAAGTAAAATACAATTATCCCTTAAATGAATTATATAAATATATTCTAAAATTTAATTAAATAATGCAAGATACTGGTAGAGCTAAATTGGTAACTTATTTTTCTTTTATTTGAACAATTTCTAAGTTTGTGTTTATATATAATATACACACATACAATTAATTATTTATATGTATATATAAATTGTATGTTTATATTTAGTTTATTGATCACTTGAAGAACATGATAAAGTTATTTAATCCATATATACATTTTTTCTTTAAGTGATTTTGATATTATGACTACATTCCATAACATGGCTCCTTTTATATTAAAATATGCCGCCCACCCTTTCTGGTGGTTAGTGTACCTGATTACGGATGGGGAGGACTTGGGTTCGAATCCTGGCTCGGGCATGGATGTACTTTCTCTCTCTCTGAGTGTGTGTGTTTCTTGTCCTTTCCTCAGATGATGGATGAATGTGGTCCGCCCTATAAACAGGTTTGTGGTGGCGTGGGCGATGCTACTCGTACCTCCGTGACTTGGTTCACAGTTGCGCACCAGGTAACAATAAAATGAGTAGCAGTTTCCGGCCTTTTTGTGGCAAAGGGGTTAATTACTCATGGATGCCCGCCATTAGAAATAAAGAAAAAATATTAAAACATGCTGCTCGCCCTTCGAGTATCTCATCTTTTGTCTCTCTCGCCCAAAATCTCATATGACTTCGTGATGTCCGTATGACATAAACTGAACTATTTGCTCATCCATCTTTGTATGCCCTAACAAATATTTTTATAGATTCTTTTGCTACCAATATAGAAAATAAGACGCAATACATATTGTTCTTCAACAGTTATTTTTATTCCTCGGTGTCAGTATAAGTAGCACACACAAGTATTTACAGATGGTTCTGTAACTGCAAGACATGTTAGCTATGTACTGTTAGTGTGTACATTAACACTGCTTTTTTAGTCAGCCTACTTCCGCCATGCTTCATCTTTATGCCGAAGTTTCACCGCTCATCATGTGAATACAAAAGACTCATTAATTTTATTTGCACGCACACTGAAAGAATAAGCGATACAGATATTTTAGGAACAATTCTTTTGCATGTCGTCCTGTTCCGTTAAGAATTTCAGAGCACTGGATTTTTTTTCTTTGGTGGGATATGTAATTTTGTGTTTGATACTAAGTAATAGTTGCGTTAAATTTACTTCTAATATCCCATCTCTCTCACTCTGGTGTAAGAAAAAGATCTGGTAGCCAAACAGTTAGAACTCTGGTTTTCGTTTCAACTATCCATGGGTTTGAATCCCACTTTGCACTTCTCTGGTAGTGGTTTGGAATCCACTGAAACTTGTAGATCCTGGTCTATTAACCCTCGAGTAGAAGAAATGCCCGACCAATAAATAAACTCATGTTTGATGTGAGAAAATGTTTGAAAATGCTTATACATTCTCTTTGACATGAATCGTTGAACATGCAGATCACCATTAAGTTATGTACCATGTTCCCATACATTTCAATTCTTGAATTTACTGCTACGTATTGCTTATGCTCCTTTGACTTGCTTTCGCATCGTGCACACATTTCAGATATTTGTCTCTTTATGAATTAAATCTATTGTGCGAAACGTGTGAACCCTACACAGTTTATCATATTTTAATGTCATGTTGTGATTTTAACTAAAAAATGCTTACATTTATAGGAGTGATACTTCAACATTGCTTAATTTGTAAGGATAGCTACCCCACAGAAACATTTTAGGTTTTTATACTTTAATTTATATTTCGAGTTTTTGCAATTACTTTCGATATATTGATAAAATTATGATATTGTTTGTTAATTTTATAGATTTAGATTTTTAATTTTACTATATCTGAATTTTGTAAATTTTTATATTTTAACTGCGGTTTCAAAATGAAATATATTAAAAGGTAACTTATATAAAATGTGTTTTGGTGCAGTTTTTGTCCCTTTCTGGACTTCGCACGACACAAAATTTAACCTATTTTATTAAGCAATGAAAAAATAAAGGAATGTTTTTAAGGCGAAGATGGATTGTTTTATAAGTTTAAATCGAGTCTAAATATTAATGTGATTATATACATCAAGATGTATTAGAAGTGTGGAAAATTAAATATTCAATAATATGTGAGTTTAGACATCTTTATCTTACATTTCTCACTGATCATACTCGAAAAATACTTTTAAAATATTTATGTTAATATTACATCAATTTTGGGCGAATGGCAACATTTAGGAGTGTACAACTATTCAATAAAATATCTTTGAGATAATTATGAATTCACCAGTCAGAATTCACTCCCTGCATCGTAACATTCTGTAACGTATCTGCTAAGAGCATTGGACAACACCCTTCGAGACTTCAATCTGACCGCCCACACATCGAATGTCATCATTTGTGTGATTATCGGTTCGTACTTGCTCAGGATCAAGCTCACCAAATACTTATTTAAAATTAATTAGATATATTTACTAATTTAATATTTGAACACTATGAATCAGGCACGGTATGAACTCCATATGGCTTTATTTAAAATAACTGTAGGTTGCCATGTGTCTGCAATTGCTCATGGGTCACAAATGGTAAACTAATCAAAATAATTTTTGTAAAAGTATTCTTAAGTGCATACAAAACTTATTTGCTGATTCTTGTCCGTAAAAGAAAATATTTCAGTATTTAAAATAAATGTTTGCCTAATTATTGTCAAAAGGTTACAATTTAAAAGATATAGACAAGAGTTGTGTGGAAATTCGATTATTCTAAATTTTCAATTTTTACTCAATACTAAAATATTGAATTATTAAGAAATGGTTTCTACATAATGTTTAACACACACACAGCTCTCTAATGAATTATTTTAATGTAGTAAAATTCTTTCTTTTAAGTGATCGTTAGTTTCCACACTTTGACATCATATACTATTAACATCACACACACAGGTTTTTTAAATCCACTACTCATACTTTTTTGTATCACTAAAATTTATTTAAAAGATTGAAATTTTAACTGTATATATCTATTTAATAAATTGTATATCTACTTTTTCCTCTCTTTTTAAATTTAACTATATTGAGTTTTATTGTATGCAGTAAAAGGATAACGATACTGATATTTTTGTTTAGCAGTTCTGCATATACGTTTTCTTATTACTTATTTTGCCAAAATAATTTTCTTCACTTATACAAATTTTATTTTCCAGTTTAAAATTCATTCTGTGAGACAACACAGCAAAAATCAGTATTTTTCTTATACAAGTTGCCTCTCCATGGATAACTTGAAAATTAATCTCTGTATGATCACACAAAGTTGAACATATGTTTTATTTCGTCATCTTCCAAATAAATGTAATGGCATCAATTCTAATAATTATAGTTTAAATGAGTGGTAATGTTTAAAATTTTCCTACTTACAGCATTTAATTATTAATTATTTATCATTCTGAAGACTTTTTTTCACTCCAATTTCTTTACTTTTATTGCGATCTGGCACCCGAATTGTTAACTTTAGCAATTTATGAAATCAATTCCCATTTCGAACTAGGATGCTTGTAATATTTTGGATCCAATACTTTATGAAGATTCTACACAAACGGACATTCATGTGTAAAATAATATCAGAAAACTGTAAAACAAACCTTGGTCATATTGTACCACTAATTTAATTCTCAATCATTTGTCATCTACAAAAAAAATTAGATGACTTTAATGTTAATTACTTTTATGTATTGCAATTTTTCTCCTAATGAATTAGATAAAAGAATATATCGACTCAAATTTGGCATTCCAAATTGCTGATTTTTTAATATTAAGGATATTTCGATTGTACATGCGATATTTCTTACTATTACCTGTTAGTTACTTCAAGAACTTTTTAAAAATTGTAATATAGCTATTTGATATAATGTTTCAATTTAGTAGCAAGAATTAAAAATTAAAAGATTCGTTAGCTTTTCAAAAAATCATCACAGCGTTTGTTTGATACTAGGTAACTTTAGGATATGAATGTTATAATTTTTTCGTCTGCTTGAATCGTTGGTTTCACAACATCAAGAACGGTAATTCATTGAGCTCCTAATTAAGTGTGATTTTTAAATATTAAGAGTATTTGAATTGTAAATACAATATTTTTAATACAAATATATGATTATTTTAGTAACTTCAAGAAATTTTTAAAATTATATATATTTAAATATAATATTTGAATTTAATGGTAGTAAATGAAAGTTCCAAGAATCCTTTGTTTTTCAAAGAAATCTTCACAGTATTTGTTAGATACTAGATAACTTTAGGACATGAACTCTTTCTTCTGCGTAAATTGAGGTTTAGTTTCACAACATTAGGACTGGTAATTCATGGACCTAACGATTAAGTATAATTTATAGTAATAACGACAACTAGAGAGAGGAAAGTTCTTTAACTAAACCTAATTAATCTTAATAAAATCTTATTAATAATAACATATATAAAAAGACTATTAAAGGCTTACTATGAAGTTTATTGACGCCACTACTTCATTCTGTAGAGAGTTTATTTGAATGCTGTACAGTAGAGCTGATTTTTTTGAAATTAAAAATTTACGAATACTCAAGATTTAAGAACTAAATGTTGTTTCCAGACATGGTTCCGTGGAAACAATGAGGATTTTAATTCTTATTTATGAATTAAAGTTTTTAAATATCTCTTTTTTGTGAACTTTAATTCATGCATGTTTTACTTGTGTTCATTTTTCATGAACTGTTTTTTTCTTCTTTATATATATATATATATATATAGTTGAGAATTTTGAGTTTATATATGTTCTTATTGGAGAATCGTATATATAACAAACAGCATTGTAATCCGAAGCTTACATTCTAAGCGCATAGACTTGTCAATCCATGTTTTTTATGTTCCAAAAAAAAAAAATCTACTTCATTTTGATTTGCAACCTTTCTTTTAAAAAAAAAAAAGAAAAAGAAAAGAAAAGAAAAGCTGTGAATGAAGACATTTCGAGTACTTGAATTAATTTTATCACTCATGCACGAACTTCTGCATATAAACTTTTAATATTTCTAAGACTCTTAATGCCTTTCTCAAATTTGCTTATGAATGATAAAGTCATTCATGTTTATCAGCCATAGTGAGAGTGGTAATTCATTTTCCTCGAAAAAAATTGTTTCAGGAGGTAGTATATGCTCATTAACTTTATATTAATTTATAAATTTCAATATTTTATTTCTGCTATATTATATTGAAATAAGTGCCTCAATAATAATTTAAATTTAGAGATAAATGGGTACTTGCGTATTATGACGACAACCTTGGTGATAAAATTTTTTGTGGTGAGACTAACAGTATTTACATAATATTCTTTATTTTAAAGCCGTCAATAACATGTTAATGCCTATTTTTCTTTAGGTAATTGTCATATTTTTTCAACCACCAGATCTATTGATATATCTAGGTAGTCGTCAGAGTATCTAAGTAACAAAGATTTTTTCGTCGCAAGCATTTAAGCTCAAGATATTATCCTTAGAATACAGTAAGTGACATTTACAAGTTATAAATGGAATTGTTATCAACATATAATTCCTATTAAAAAGTCAAATTTTACATATTTCACTTGGGAAAAAGATGAAGAATGGGTGCAGTTTGGACGAAATTTTTTCACAAAACGGAAAATTGTTTTTTAAAAAAAAATTGTAGCTGTTAATCAAGTAACAAACATGTTTTTGTATTACCCGGTAACATATAACAGGGAAATTTTCTTTTTCTTACTAGAGAATTATATAGTTTAGTAGCATTGGGCTTGGTTGAATATTTGATTAAAACAATGATTTGATGCATTGAAAAACCGCTTAAATAATGCAAATTGCTCTAGTGAATATAAATTAGTTGACAGTTTTAGAAAAGTTGAATAGGAATTAAAACTTTTATATTAAATACGTTTTTAAGGAATATTCGCAATTAAATAATATTTTATTTAAAAATATTTATATATAGATAAGACAATGGATTGGGTATTTAGACAAGCGTATTTTACTTCATATATTTGTTACATTGACTTATAAAATAAAGATAAAAAAAAATTTTTTAACTTAAAAACAAAAATTTTTATTACAATAAATAAATAAATGAACGCATTAAATTATTCTGCTGTAAATTATTGATCGTGTAATATACAATGCATCCAAATTTCTCAAATTTTACTCGGTTGGTACGAATAAAAATAATATTAAACAGAAGGGATTTCGATGCAACAATTAAACTATTTATTAATTCAAATGTTATAATTGAAAGCAGTAAAAATTAATTTCATTTTGAGATATATTTCTGCTATTAATATTGAAATTATGAAACAATCAAGTATAGAATAGTAAGAAGAGTTGAAAAGTTACGAAGTTTCTTAGAATTTAATTCCAAAAAGCTGAAGGCTGTTAAAGTAATGTACTCGCATTGACAAGACGAATAGATCTCTCCTTAAGATAAAGCGATTATTGTGGTCTGGAAGATAAGATAATAATATTAATGCTCTCACTGTGGGATAAGACGAATATTCAAAATCTCTTTAATCACTGCTAAATCTAAATGTATACGATTGCTTAAAAAGAAGCGATATTCATTTTAAATAGTGTAAAAGTCCTTGTAATAAGTTTAGGTTTTAGTAGGTAAAATAAAAATGCAACCCACGTAAACAATTGATTTGTTACGACAAATAGATAGGGAGTTTAAACATTTTGGGTTCATTTTTAAGTATTTAGTGCTTTGTATATAACTAGCTCTAATATTTAAATTAATGTAACTTGCATTGATTAAACTTCAAACATTTTAAATAAGGAATTGTAATTTATAAATCACTCATCATTATACAAAATGAAATTTTGACGCAAAATGCATGTTTTGATTGAAATAAGTTTTCAAAAATATTAAATTCACTAAGTATTTTCTATGTGCTAATATATAAATTGATTCAGTTGCATTTTGCATTGAATGTAGTATAAGATAATAATTGCAACTACTTCTTTAACGTAACTTTATTCTTTTTAAAATTTAAATTCTGTAAACTTGTTCCAAATATTAAATTTGAAGTTCTTAATTCATAACGAAAAGTCAGAAGTTCAGATTACACTGATGTAAAAATTTATTAATTATACAAACTATGTGAAGTATTCATTCAATATAATTTTATTTTTCAATCATAAAATATTATATTTTATACAGAAAAAAAACAATGTAAATTCGTCTAATAAGTAAATCACGTATAAATATAATAAGAAATATTAACAGTCCTTTAGAAAAATGAATTGTACTCAGTATCATATCGCACTAATTAATGTATATCAAACAGAGCTGTAAACAAATTTAGTTTCATCACTTTTTCATTCAAAATAATAATACATTTGCAAGAGAGACGGAGAAAAATTTAACTAAACTTGTGATATAAAAAATTAATTCACTTTAGATTTCTAAATATATTTTATATAATTGCATATATAATTTTCTATTTACCTATTTTATCCTCAAATTGTTGGTTTAAATAATTGTTTTTATTTCGCTCTTTTTGGATGATTGTGAGATAGAGCTTTCACCATTTTGTTTAGCGAGTGAAAGGTATTTCTCAAAGTACTTTGCTGTTCTTCCTAAATCAATTCCAAATTTTCAAATACTTTTCGATTGTATTATACTGGTTACCAAAAATTAAGCAAAAATAGCAATAACTTTCCCAAAAATAAAACAATCTCAATGAAAAAATATATTGGTAAGTAAAAAAATTAGTAGTAGGTAAGTAAAGAAAATAGTATAGTATTCAAGTAGAAAATCTGAGAAGTTTATATGCGTAGCTAACATTTTAGAAGTGAGGTATTTCGTCCTGTGATGGTTATTCGTTTCGATGCAGAATTCGTGTTACGGAGAATTGCACGTTATATGAATAGAAAAATATCCACATTAGTAAAAAATAAAAAAAAATATGGATTAATTCAGTGGAAATAAAGAAATTATGGTGAAAGTAATTACGAAATTATAGAGAGTTACGTCAATATTGGATGAAAACAAAAGTGCTCAAGTGGCTGAAACTTTTCATTTACGTTTATTATTTCATAACTTATTGCTTTTTAAAATGGCTTTATTTTTAACGAAAGACAAAAAAGATGGGTTTAATTATTTTATCCAGTGACTTGTGAAAAAACATTCCTCAAGATTATATTCTGTAATTCTATATTACTTAACAATTATTAGTTCTACGAATTCTGACTAAGATAAGTATTATTTTAGGATATTGAAGATCGCTTAGCTCAAAAAGAAGTAGCAACAGCTCGTATGTTTGAGATAAAAAAATAGAACTTACAGAAAGAAAATGCAGCTCATCAATTTGAACTAGAAAAATTGTTTGCAAAATTTAAATACATTTGAAATGTTGCTAATGTAAATAATTGTAATTTAAAAAGGCGAAATTCTTGCAATTTGCAACAACTTGTGCAAAAACATGATATGAATGAAGGCAATACACATTTTTATTTTATACTATTCAAAACACAAAAGAGGAGAAGAGGTTTAGATGAAAGTCATTGAAGTTTCCTTCTCTTAAGGACTTTTACCATATGAAATAACTCAGTGTATTGCCCCTTAACGAGAAAGTAAATCAAATAATTACTATCATGTCAAGGAACTTTTATTAAATTCAAAGTAAGTCCACAACGCAATTTCGTCAAAAATTTTATGAACACTCAAGTTTAATTAAAAATACAGGAAAAGATACTGTGTGAGTTACAAAATTGTTCTAATTAATTAGACGTTCATAATATTACTAACTTTGAAGATCTTACAAGACTTAATTGTTGTAGAACAATTAAAGAAAAGTATTTACTCCACCATTCGTAATCACTTCTTAGATGAATGGACTAACTGAACAAATCCGGAAAAATTAGCAGAGTAATTAGATTCATACGAGAAATGTTAAATGTAAAGAGTCCTATTGAAATCTTGTGTTGAAATGGGAATTTATTGCGAATAGATTTTATTTTGATTATTGTGTAAGCAATGATAGCTGCAAAAATGAAATTTTAAAAATGAAACCCGTGAATTTAAAGGGTTCCCTGAGAATTAGTGTTTTTATTCTAAAAAAATAAACACGTATTTTAGCCCTCAATGTAATATAAACAGCAATAAATGTTTCAACTGTAGTTATTATGGGAATATATCTAAAGCCCTCCATACACGATACGATTTTAAGTTTGAGTTTGAAAGGGGGTAGAAAGTAATTAAGCACCCACGTGGTGCTACTGGTCAATATGACCGGAAGGGAAGGTTATCGTTAAGGGTGCCATTATTCAATATATATTGCTTTTGGCTTAAAATATGTGCCTTGAAAACGGAAAGCAAAAATCGCCAAAAATTTCATAGATTTCAAAGCTTGTTTTTTTTAGTAAAGCCAGCTACACGCGACATTTGTTATATTTTTTCAAATCTATGGATTCACGGTTCATTAGAGCCGCAAAATTTGTGAAACTGACTCACAGAGAATTATAAGAATCAAATTCTTAAAATAATATTTTGTTCACACACACACATATATATAGAAGATTATTTAATGGGTATATTCAATAATATGAATAAAATCATGGGCTTTCTGTGGTCTGATGGGGTGGGTTGGGTAACGCTCTTCGCATAAGGTCCCGGGCTCAATACCAGCCACTGTTGAGTATCTCGAGATGAGTGTTGCGCTCCTACATTTTGGATGCATATTTGAGCCATTTAGGGAGTTTCCGTTCTATTTTACATCTGATATATGTATATGGCCTATCCATGAAATAGTCCTTGCGGAGGATAACCATATGATGATCATTAAGTTTCCTTACAGTGGCAATAAGTGATGTCAGCTTCGTAGAGAAGGATGAGAGAGCTTAGCGAGGCCGAGTAGTAGGGCAATGATCTTCAGAGAGATAAGTCCCATTTTCAATGCCAGCCACTAATGGAATAGTGTGTTAGAGGTTGGGTGAGTGCTTGGGAGTTTTCCTAGATTTCTCCCTTGCTACATGTGAATACAGGCAAGATATTCGAAAAAGCCCTCGAAGAAGGTAATTTACGATGTGTATATTAAAAGGCCTTACAGCGTTCCTCTAATCGATGTCAACACATAGGCCTAGAATGCATGTGTTAAGCCCTATTAATCAAGAATATTCGGCCCGATTTTACAGCAAATATTCACAGATGGATTAGTGCCTGACATCGATCGTCGAAGTATAAGGTTTCGGGTTTGATTACAGCCAGCTTTAAACTAATGGCGATGTATATTACTCTTAAGTTTTCTATCTGTCGGGATGGGAGCTTGGGAATTTTCCAGTTTCCTCCTCGACAAGGTGATATGGCGCACTATCTATCAAAAAGTTATCCCGCAAAGCAGCTTAAGGGGTAGGTATTAAACAGCCCTGCAAAGGCTTTATAAGCAGGATTCGACCGTCAGGCTGTGTCAAAATTGACACCATATTACTTACTTGGTGAATATTTAATGAGGATTCAAAAAATATTAAAGAAAGTATTAAAATTAAGAAGAAAAAAAGTTATGGCATTGTTTATTTATAAAAACAACTAATCATGAATACATTTTAAATTTACTTAAAATAAAAATCTAAAGACAGTAACATAGTTGGCGAAAAATTAAATTATTTGAGGCCATATTTTCCTATATTTTACGTATGTCCCAAATATTGATATAGTATACATTGGGCATTATAAGTATAAATGAAAAATCGTAAATATTTGCTATGGATATATTAAAGAAATTGTAGTAAATGCTTTTCATATCTTTGTAGAAAGACAGTATTTTTCACAGCGATAGGTTTCAAGTTTGATTCCACCACAATTGAACGACAGATCGTTATTTATATTTATGGTCCTAAATCATTGTGAGAATTTAGTTCTCTACCAAGGTATCAAAACTGCATACAGAATCGGATTAAAAATTTTATTTCATTAAAATATTTCCTTAAAATTTGCTACCTTTGATATGGAGGCAGTACAAAAGAGCAAAGTTGAAGGCAATGAAAAGAGACGAAAGTATGTTCAAATAATGAAAAAATAATGCTGGAAGAATAGTGTCTCTAATGTCGAAGTTCTGAGAAATTTACCATGAACGAAATGGAAGAAAAATTTCTTAAAACGAACCTAATAAGAATATCCAAAAAGAAATAATTTTTCGAATGCTGGAAAAAGTATAAAACCGAAAACTTGGCCATATTTATTGATAAGTTTATATTAGGTTGGGAAAAAGAAATCCATTATTTTTACGTGAACTTTATGTAACTTCTTTTGGATTCACTTTGTAAAAAGGTTTAAAACAGCTTTCATGTAGATTTTTAGGTCTTGCGCGTTACGACTGCTGACATGCGGTTAACTTCGATCATTTTTGATATTTTATAGACATTTTCGACGATGCTGTATCCACATGCGAGGTGCATCTCTAATATCAAAAATACCCGAACGGAATCGACGAAACAAAAGTTGTACGTAACTGGTTGTTACAGTCTTATATAGGACGATAAACAGCTTTCACAATTTTAGCCACCCGGCTATCTTTTCCGCCGTTACATGAGAAAAACGAAAATGTATCGAATTTTCTGTTTGTTGTCTTCCATTTTTAAAACCTTGTACTCGTAACTGAATGAATCAAACAAAAAACCGCAAGAGGATATTTTAGTGTCAAATGTCACCTTTCCAACGAACATAAATCTAAAATTGTTTGATAGATACCTCACGAGATATCGATCACTACAGACGTCTACCGAAAAAATAATGGATTACTTTTTCCCCAAACTAATATTTCTTCGAACATGCAAAATATGAGAACACATGGAAAAATCGTTAATTCCAGGTATATATACGTTAATTCTATTTATTAAATGTAACCCCGTTTATTTTTCCACCTTAAAGGTGGCTAATAAAATGTCTATTAATAAATACTTTAATATTAACCGTTATCCAGAGCTAGAGTTAGGAGATGGTGAAAACTATAATTTTTAATTCTGTTTTTCCAGAAATCTTGATAATTTATTATCAGACAATCAGAGAATTCGTGTTCTTGTTAAACAATTTTTTAAAAAAGAGACAATTTGGGTTATTTTGATGATTTGATTGATTTAAACGAAAAAAAGAATTATTAAACTCGTATTCTATAACTCTTTTTTTGTAAATCGAAAATCAGAGATTTTATTTCTGATCTGAAGTAATGAATCCATGAGCGAGAAAAAGAAATATCCACATTGCCACAATGAGTGAAAATCAGCTGCGTATTGTTTTTTATTTCAATTAATCGTCAGAAAACGGCATGAAAGACTCCACTGACAGTAGTCACAACATACTAAAACTTTTCAATCACAAAGGCGAAAAATGAAGGAGTTGTTTATTTTTTACTTGGCACTCCTTGTAAAAAAGTCTTGAATATTGAACCTCACCCTAGCTGTCCCACGCTCTTTCGGTTTATTTTAACTGTCGATTCCCATTATCAGCTGCATTTGTGCCAGAATGAGTGCTTTAATTTGATATTTGTTATGATGAAGTATCATTTAAAGCGCTTGTAGTTTCCACAAATTCATCAAATTGATTACTCATCGGGATAAAAACCCAACCTCAATCTTGGGAAAAAAACATTCTCACACTTCTCACTTTATGATTGGCAAATGGTTCTACATCAGCAGTTTGAAGCGAATTTTTTTCGTAAGTAAAGTGAAAATAAATTACTGTACTGTTTTAAATATTTTCACTTGAATAATTCCGTAAAATATTTTTGGATTAACGAACGTTTTGGTGATTTAAAAATTTTGCATTATTAAGATTTATGACCAATTCCAGTGTCGACCTCGTCCTCTATTTATGTGGTTCGTAACTATAAATCCGCGTCGGGGAAATTATAATGACGAACCGATTGGTTGTATTTAGAGAGCATAATTTAGAGAAATAGGTAGTCGGAAAAATAGCGCAATAACTTTAAAAAAATTGAAATTTTACAAATAGTTGCTGAAATAGACCACCCTCATATGAAGGTGGAAGTAGGACTTTTGGCTCATAGCACCATCTGAATCGTCCAATTTAGAGATTGAAACCAGTGAAAACCCATAACCTGGTTCCAACCACCCCAGATGTATTAATTTGGAATGGGAACATGGAGGACATTACGACCCGACATATTTTACGTGCCCCAGTCACCATTAGCGAACATGATGATCATCGGCTAAGCCGGGATTCGAACTCACCACTTTTTGGTAACGAGAACGACGCCCTAACCAACCAGGCCATCGCGGCCTTACGCTTGAGTCTTCAATAAGTCATGGACCAAGCTGGTACCTGACTTTTAGCGCTCTTGCATTCGGTTCAACTGTTCGTGGGTTCGAACCCTACCTTTGAGCTTGGATGTTTATAGTGGACAGACAAATATATATATATATATATATA
>JAPDSC010147879.1:0-20242 GCA_026290005.1 Latrodectus geometricus
AGTGATGAAATTTATTGTGTTTTATTAACTCATCAGATTTGACAACTATTTATATATGGTCCACGCAAACAATAAGCTAAAAAAGATAGAAAAGAATATAATATAAGAACAATAAATAGATATACACAATATTTCATTTTCTTTTTTTTATTGTTACAGTGTCTCCTTACAATTTGTTCATAGTTGCAAGAGTTTATCTGATCAAATATTTACCGAATCGTTAAGAACTACAGTGAATTCAAGAATATCAAACTTTGAAATCTGATTATTTTAGGTACTGATTTTATCAAATTATAGGCAAGTTAGTTATGTTTCTGATAAAATTATGTTCTCAAAGATTTTGGAATATTTTTACTGAGGATTTGTTTATTTTTTGTCTTAAAATTAAAGTTATTTGAATTATTTTATAATGTTTTTGTGTTAATAATCATGTGAAAAATTTGTGTTGTTGTTGCTTATCCCCCTGGTGCCGGAAAACCTTTCTCCAGGTCAAGAAGATCTTTCATAGCGTAGTTTGCAGCTTCTTTTTGGACAGGGACCACAATATAAGACAGACACAATATAGGGCAGAAGACTGACTTGACCTCTGAACTCACATGGCATAGATACCCGTTTATATAGGGTAGGCAACCATTCATAGTCCATTCATACAAAGAAAGGACAAAGACAGGATAGAGAGAGATAGAGAGAGAGAGAAAGTACAAACATGCCCGAAACGGGTTTCAAACCCAGACCTCCCCATCCGCAGTCAGGCATGCTAACCAATAGACAGAGTAGGTGATCAAAAAATTTGTTTCGAAAACGTACAATTAAACTAGTAACACTGAGATTATATAACATTTAAATCAATAAAAGAAATTTAATACAAAAATAATTTTTAATTGATTTAAATGCTAACCTAATAATGTTAAATAGTTTTTATTTAACTAAACACTTTTAAGAATCATAGTGTTTTAAAATAATAAAAAAAATTATTTATAAATTTTACGGGATTTTAAGATTTTTGTGTTTATATTTAAGCAAAAACATTTCAAGGCAAGGTGAGGCCTTAGAGCATATTTTAAAAGATGTGATAAATTATGAATATTCTTAAAGATAAATATTTACTAACTTCACAATTTGTATTCACTTCTGTGTAAAAAATTAATTAAAAATATTTATGTTAAAGATCTTCAAAATAGTGTAAAAAGATAATTATTTGGTGAAACTCTTTATTTTGCAAATTATATAGAGAAAAGACAAATTTGTAACAATATTTTTCAATTTAGGCTTCCTAAAGTAAGTGAATAAATTATAATGAGAATATACAAAATCTTATATAATCAAGATAAAAAATTGTAAGCAATATCACAACAATAATTTGTTAATTTTATTAATAATTTTCAATTTTATTTGAAAATACATTAATTAGAAATAAAATGTTCTAAGTGTATTTTCTGTACATTTACGTGGGAAATGTATTAAAAATTTCTGATGGAATTATGAAAATATATAATATATTCATTTAATGTTATGTTAAAATAATAGTAATTTTAAAATTTATTGCAAGTAACTAATATAATTCGTTTATTACAATTCACAATTCTAATGATTCACTTACTTTGTTTTCATTTATCTTTTATGTAGTATTTTATTTTTAAACTCAATTTTATTTTTAAAATACATTAAGCAAGAGCTCCAATGTCTTATTTTTCATAAAAATGTAAAGCTATGACAAATTCTAGATTAGTTGTTCAGTATTTTATATGAAAATAATATTTTCTTTGAAAAATAACAGTAACTTAAATAATACTGAATGAATGAGTTCTAATTATCAGTTATACGTATTTAAGATTAAGTCAAGATCACATTTGCTCCTTCAATATAATTATTTTAGGTCAAGATAATTTGCTCAGAAACATGAAACACATTTAGTTTTTTTTTTTTTTTTTTTTTTTTTTTTTTTCTAAAGTAAACTATGTTTTTCCAATAATTGTTCAAGATACTTTTTACAATTGGCAACATTATTTCTTTATTTTTGTAAAACCAACATATATATTTCACATTTAATTTTGTAGACTATATTTCTGAATAACGCTTGGTTCATAAATAATTTCTTGGCTGTAATTATTTGCATGGGGAAAAATATGACCAGGAATCGAAATTGACCTCTTCTTCCAAACAATGCCGACAGGCGAAAGTTCTGACGTTAGCTAAAGCGCAGGTGTATGTTAGCACATCAGAATAGATAATGGAGACTCAGCGGTGGTAATTTGAAACATAAATTACTTACAAGCGAACGAGAAATGATGAGACACTGTGAAGTTGATAGAAATATTTGGAATTCCTGAGCTGCTTAATGAATTGGAAGGAAAGTCCAAATATATTGCATTGAATAGAATATTCACTTCATGAACTTATGTGAAAATTTAAATTTAAAAATTAAATAGCGGGAGTAAACCTTACAATTATGTAATAGGTAGAAAATTGTTTCTATTTTTTTACCTTTTTAATATTTATTTATATTTTTTTACCTTTTTTTCTATTTTTTTACCTTTTTTTCTATTTTTTTTACCTTTTTAGCATTTAAATCGTTTTTCAAAGTTCTGTTAAATTTATTAATTTTAGCAAGTCAATGAAAACGTAGTACAATTATTTATATTAATTTCTTGCTTTGATGAATATTAAGGAGATAATCATTTAAATCAGTGATTCTCAACCTGTGGGGCGCGACCCCCTAGGGGGTCGCGAGCATACTAATGGGGGGGGCGCGATCATATCCAAGAGAAAATGTTATTTAAAAAATTTGATTAAATGACTGAAAGGAAAGAACACACACACACATACAAAACAAAATACATTTCGACATATTTAATAATTAACTTATTAAATTAAAACAATTTAGTAAATTAAAACAAATTTAATAATTATTAGTGACTTCCTTGGGCCTGTCTTTGAGAGCAAAGTTTTTCGAAGGAGGGTTTAATATTAGAAATAGACACTCTTAGTTCTTTTTCTATATTTAGCTGAGATCTATATTTTGTCTTCAAAGAAGCCACCGCAGAAAATCCAGTTTCACAATGGTAAGATGTTGAAAATGGTAGTAGAATGCGAAATGCCCTTGTTTTTAGTGCAGAAAACTCATCATCCACTCCTGCCCAAAATTCAAAGAGTGATTTATTACTAAATTGTCTTTTGGTTTCGCCGCTTGCCGTGAAGTCTATGAAGGTTTCTTCCTCTTCGATTGAGAGTCCTTCGGGAGTATTTTGAAATGGATCCCTCACCCACTTGTAACTTGATATCAGTTTGTCTTCAGCAAGAAAGTACTTTTTAAAATTCTTTGCTAGCATTGCTAAATGATTTTCAATGGTTACAAAAACAATTTTTACATGTTGTTCTTCAGCCTTGTAAGTTTTAATACAGTCATTCAAATTTGCAAACATTGTTAAGTTTTCTTGCTTTAAATTTCTGCTCCACAATTCCAATTTCCTACAAAAAGCATTAACTTTATCACTCGTATCAATATATATGTGTATTTGCTCCGTGCAGTTGAAGATTCGAGTTATTTAATTTCTCGAATATGTCGACCATGTAGCTCAATTTCAACACAAATAAACTATCGCGAAAATTCTCAGCTTCCGGTCTGTTTTCCTCTTCTAGGAAAACGGCGATTTCTTCTCTTAATTCATAAACACGTTGCAAAAATTTCCCTCGTGATAACCATCTTGCCTCGCAATAAAATAGTGACACTGAATGTACTGTACCCAAATAAACACTGAATGTACTGCACCCATGTCTTTAAAAGTGCGGAAAAGATTCTTGATTTCAGGGGTCTCATTTTTATATAATTTACTACAGTTACAACCGTAGTTAACACAATATTCAAACCAGGACTCATTTCTTTGGAAGCCAAAGCTTCTCTGTGGATCATGCAATGTGTCCAGACGCACTGTGGCGATTTTTGTTTCACAAGTGCTTGAATACTTTGGAATCTTCCTGACATAGAACGAGCACCATCCGTGCATATTCCGATGCAATTTTTCCATTCTATGTTTGCCTCGTTCATAAAATCATTTAAGATAGCAAATAAAGCGAGTGCTGTTGCTTTGAGTTCTATTGGTTTGCAGAAAAGTAATTCTTCTACTACTGACTCACCACAAAATCTAACATAGGCAATGAAATGAGCATCTTTATTACTATCTGTTGCCTCATCGAGTTGTATTGAAAACAATTTGTAACTCAACTTCGACAAAAGCTGACACTCTACATCTTCAGCTATATCTGCAATTCGACGGGCAACATTATCATTTGAAAGAGGTATAGACTGCATTTGTTTTGCAAAATTATCTCCAAACATAATTTCTACAATATCAATCGCGGCTGGCAAAATAAGCTCTTCACCAATGGTGTGAGGCTTTTTACATCTGACTATTTTATGTGAAACTTTGTAAGAGGCAATTAAAGCTTTTTCATTCACAGACAAAGTTTTTTTAAACAATGATTTTTGCTTTTCATATGATTTTAATTTTAATTCGAAGAATTCTCTGGGTTTGTTTACGTACTCATTGTGAAGCATTTCCAAATGACGTTTAAGTTTATTAGGTTTCATGCTGTCTGCCACCAACATTTTTGAGCAAATGATACACAGGGGCCTTTCTTCTTCATTTACTTCAGTACTAGTGAACCCAAAATTTAAGTATTCTTGAGAATATTTTCTTGATTTTATTTTCGGAACCACGCTCATCTGCGTACTTGTTGATGCTTGTCTATCGGCTAATGCTCGCTGACGCCCGTTTAAAAATTTATCCATGATTCTGCATAAGTCTGCTGCCGTGAATATTTAATACGCTGAATTGCAATTACACGAAAATATATATAATATACACATTCAGAATAGATTCAATAGTGATAGAAGGATTGACTCGAATGAGATTGTCTGGAATTGAAATTGGCGTCATAGAACTTTCTCCTTCTCCCTATGAGAAAACATTTGTTCACATCTGCGCACGCTCCTAGCTTAATTTTTTGCTGACCAGACAAATTCCAGATAAATCGAAACTTCTCGCGAAACCGTGAGAATGCCCGACATGGCGGGACGCAAGAGCAATAAAAAAGCATAGGATTCTTGTTTTTTCAATGCTGAGGATCAGTATTGCAAAATGTCAATAAATTTCGATATATTGACATTTTGCATAATTCTTGGTAATTTGTAAAGTTTATAATTAAGGTTGTAGTGTAGGTTTAGCGCCAAAATACTCAAAATACATTATTATTGTATATATTTTATTGTATGCGGGGGGAGGGGGGCGCGATGAAAATTATGGTTGAAAATTGGGCCGTGAATACTAAAAGGTTGAGAAACACTGTCTTAAGGTGAACAAGAATTTCATAAATACAATTGTCATTGGTCTAAGTGTACGTTTTAATATTCAATTTTTTGTAAATACACATAACTATATTATATTAATATTCTTACCTATGCATTTGAAAATAGGGAACTT
This sequence comes from Latrodectus geometricus, assembly GCA_026290005.1. Classification (NCBI taxonomy): domain Eukaryota; kingdom Metazoa; phylum Arthropoda; class Arachnida; order Araneae; family Theridiidae; genus Latrodectus; species Latrodectus geometricus. The sequence continues at coordinate 5,481 of JAPDSC010147879.1, forward strand.
CACAAATTCCAAATTTTGGCATTTGTAAAGCTCCAAACAAATTTCAAACATTGATGTAAAATACATGTAGAGCATAAAATAAGAAAAATAAAAAAATAAATATCAATTGCTGCATCCTCAATTCTGAGGTTGCAGCAATTGATATTGACTACTGAGATTTGATAACCTAACTGTAAAATACTTCCTTACAATTCGTAATGTTTTGAAAACTTTCAAGAAAATAAAAGCATTACATATAAGAGTTATCCTAATGTAACGAAAATGTTTATTAATATACATGGATAAATTTTATTTCTAAACATATAGGTATATCTATTTATTTCTATATCTAGATATACATTATTTTCAAATTACAATGAACTATTTTACACACACAAATATACTAACAATAAAATGCATATATATACATGAAATTGTAAAACAACAAACTCCAAGAAAAGTATAAAAACCACCAAAATATAAATTGCACAAAAGCAAAAAAGATAATTAAAATGCAAAAATTATAAATGCATTTAAATTCTCGTATCACCAGATTTATCAAAAGACTCAGTTTAATTTATCTCATTTGTTTCAAATATTATTTGTTTAAGTTCCACGTTATTTATTACCAATAAATATTTTATGCGATCTAAATCAAATGAGTCAATTGCATTTATATATTTGTTTACTTCAGCTTAATTATTGTGTTATACTATACTTTTGCATTTATTCCATACAACGTTTTTCTGATCACTTGGTTTAGGAGATATATTGCATTTAATTTCGGAAATCTATATTTATACTGAAACAGGATAATTATACTTTTCGCTATCTTTGCTAATGTATTTTGAAGAAAATGTATAACGAGTATTTGTTTTATTTCTGCATTTTATAAAGAAATGCACCCATATACTTAAAGTTGTTAAAATTATATAAGAATTTTCATGGATTATTATTGATCATTTCCTTTATGAATTTTTATTTAAATTGAAGAGAAATAAGTTTATATTGAAAACATTTTTGCATATGTTCTTTGATAAACATGACAAAGATTATAAATATTCACTTCTACAGATTCTTTGACAAATATATGAGTAAATGATTTAACTGTTTTGTAAAAAACAGCATTAACGTTTTGCGAAGATATAAGGATTTTGAGTAAATATTTTTAGAGTGAATTAGATTTATTCTTCATTTATATTTAGAATTAAATATTAAAATTTCTTATTAAATATTAATATTATATTTAGAATTACAATTAAAAAAATGTTGTTATATTTTGTGGAAAAATAAAAGATATTTTTAAAATTATTTCAGACAAGATTATGAAATATTTTAAATTTTACCTAATAAAATTATGCAGTTAATGTAGTTAAATTTTTCAGTTGAAAAAATTACAATATGAAAAATGAAAAAACTGGGAGAAATGTTTCTTTATACTGATATTTAGATACTTGCCTCACTTTCTTACGACGTTATTTCCTCAAAATAATAGTAAAAATAATTGAAACATGAGTTTATGTTATAAGCACATTTATAAAGGTATTAATTAAGCTTATTCTCATACTTGTAAAATCTATAACACAAACAAGAAAATTTTATTATTTCAATAAAACTATCATCGAAATAATATAGTTTTCTTCCTTAAGAGCTAATTAATCTGAAATAAGTTTATTAGGATTATTTTTTATTTTTACCTTATTATTGAAGAAATATTTCAGAATAAAAAGGTACATTTTATTTTGAAGTTTAACAAACTTAAATGTTTATGAAGAAAGTTTGTCTAACAAATATTATTTCAAGATATTTTATTCTGAAATGCCATTAATGTAAATAACAGAAGAAAATAAAATTGAAATATTTATTTTTTATTAGAAGGTACATTAATGTTCTTAATGTAGCTTTCGTATTGATTTCATTACAGACAAATATTGATGCAATGAAATAGCTTATTTATGTATCAGATGTACTTAATGTATATTGGGTTTAAAAGTGATGATATTTATATATTTGAAAGTTGAAGTTTCTTTTTTCTTAAAATTGAAATTTATAATATACTAGTTATCATAAATTAAGGAAAAATCACGAAAATGGCGAAAATGCGAAAACATTAGATATAGTGTTTAATGAAATTTATACAATTAACAACACATTTCAACTTAAAAATATCATAAAAAGAAATTACCAGATAACTACGGTGTTACAAAAATTAACAAATGTATATAATGAACAAATAGAAGGGATAAATTTAGCATAGGAAAAGTATGTTTATTATGAATTCGAAAGTATAATACTTTTGAGAAGCAATACAGCTCATGGAACAGATGTAATGTCTCAATTATGCGGTTTGTTTAAGTAGTGTGAGTCATTACTTTTCCAAAGCAGTTAAAAACGTGGATAGCAACCTAGAAGGGGGGTTGAGAGCAGCTAAATGTCGTCTTAGAGCATCCCAAGCATGATCGATTGGATTAAGATCCGTTGATCGAGACGATTACAGCATGCATTCATTTATTTCTTGCTTTGCTTAAGCATTCATGATGCGAGTCATGTGTGTTCTAGCACCATCAACCTATAGCACGAAAGCATAACATATTGCCCCTGCGTAAGGGTAATCACAAATATCCAGTATGTCATCTTTATATGTGTGAGCATTAACATTTCCACGAAAAAACACTTGGAGGTCTGCGCGTACACAAAGAGATACCAATCCAAATAAAGATATTGTCCGATCAACATGCATCTCTTTCATAGATGTTTGTAGGATGAAACGAGTCCCACGTTCTCTCCAAAAAAATGCGCTTACTTCATCATTCAAAGTTAAACCTGCACTCATCCGTAAAAAAGAGCAGCCCTCCAAGGATCATACGTCCAGTGGTTATTTTGAAATCTTCGACGCATGGTTAATCTGGATACCAAGTTTAAGTGCTTACTGCAAGAAAGTATCTGAATGCAACCAGAATTATATTTCTTTTCCTTCATGCGTTTATACAATATATGTGTGATCGGTACTCGTAGTAGCACGTGGCCATTCTTGGCTGAACCTCCTAATGCTAAATCAATAGTTATAAATGGTTAACAAAGTATATGAATCACAAGCGGATTCACATTTAGCCATTTAGATACTTCTATATTACTTTGTCCTGCCTCTAGTCTCCTAACAGCACAACGTCGATATTATTCGGTCAACTGATGCCTGGAGGACATTGTTACAATATCAATGTACTAGATTTCTAATCCCAGACACGCAGTGACAATTGCCGCCATGCTCAATTTTTATCGTCCTCACAAATGGCATATTCCGACAGCAGCATCATCATTTTTACTACAATTGAAAATAGGGATCTTAAAAAATCCCAAATTTTGACTTGGTGTTCATACCAAATACACTGGGAGCTGAACATAATGACATATTGTTTAGCTCCTGTTACTATTCAACATCTTGAAATTTCATTGAGATTGTCTTAGTTTTGGGAGAGTTATTGCTATTTTTGTGATTTTCCTTATTTTTCTGATTACACTTGGCAACGCCAAGCCCACCCGTCCGAGAATAAGCAAATGAAGTCACCCTCAAACGAACGTAGAAGTACTTTTGGCTCATAGATGGCAGCACCATCTGAATCTTCCAATTAAGAGATTGAAACCAGTGAAGACCCAAAGCCTGGCTCCTACCACCCCCAGATGTATTATTTTGTAATGGGAACATGGAGGACATTGCGACCCGACATATTTTACGTGCCCCAGTCCCTATTAATGAACACGACGAATCTACGACTAAGCCGGGATTCGAACTCACCACTTTTTGGTAACGACAACGACGCCGTTACCAACCACGGAACCGCGGGGCTTTAGTTTTTCTACAGTTTACCAGTTTATTTAATAGAGAATTATAAAAATACTATTAATTTTTTTATTTTAAAAAATTCAATCAAATTCTTTAAAGTACATCTTATCTTGCGTTTTTATTATTTTTTTTAGGTATTGATAATTCGTTCTGTAAATCTTCAATACAAATACTTCTATATTACACTGTTATATTAAAATTCAAATTTCTGTATATACATATTAAGATTGATATCTTATGAAAAATTTCTAGACGCACATTTGAATTAACTTGGAATCGGAATCACGTAATTTTAAGACTGCATTAATCTGAGAAGTAAGTAGTAAAGAATTATGGTTACATAAACTTTTAAGCAATAATTTTTCCTATTAATCACTCCAAAAGTTTAAAAATTTTAAAAATATAAATAATGTTATTTGTATAACACTGACATATCAAAATATTCCGATCATAGTAAAATGCATTCGGTTTTATCATGTTGATTAAAAGTTTATTTGCATTCTCTATCTCTCTCTCCCTCTCTCTCTCTCTCTCTCTCTCTTGTAACGTTATTAATTTCATGCATCTTACAACGATTTTATTATAAAAGAAACATCTATCTTTGTAGAAATTGGTCTGTGATAAATTAGAAAATAATATTTAAGAAACGGATATAATTTCTGTAAAATTAATTTTTAAAATAATAAAAAAAATATTTATCAACAGTTATGAAATATTACTTCTAATCATGAACCAATTAAACACATCATTAAATAAAAATATTGCTTGAAATTTTTTATGATAATAAGCACTAAATAAATACAACAAACGAACAACAAAATTAAACAGAAACATGCTATTTCTTCTTAATTAATAATGAAAATTTCTCGCATAATTACAATAATTGACTTTACTTCAAAATGACAGTTTACAAGAACAAAAAATTCCTACAAGTTTTTTTTTTTTTTTTTTTTTTTTTTTTTTTTTTTTTTTTATATATATATATATATATATATATATATAAAACATGAAAAAATTAATGGAACAGATACCAACAAAACAAGATGTTTTTTTAATTATAAATTCAATCCTCGACTTCGCAGACACCGGTTAAATACAAGGACATTTTTAATTTTAGACAATGAATGATTTTTCAGCTTTAATAAGTAAATATTCGGCAGGAAATACAGGGCAATTAGCGCCTTGCTTTCCTTAGCGTCAGAAAATAAAAGTTCTAGCAGAGTATAAAAAGAGCGACTGAAACTCCCTCGACATCAACGCATCATTAAGTATATTAAGTGTCATATAATGCTATTAGGAGGTAAGTGATCCAACTTTCTTCTGAAGTCTTCCTTAATGAGCATAGATAAGCAGGAAGAAAAATGGTGATCGGAAGAAGTTTACTTAAAAATAATTTGCTTTGTAGAAGTTGTTACTAAATAATCACGTTAGATCGATTCCATGCACAGGAATTCGTTGTATATAAGTATTGTTCTTAAAATTAATTTCCTGGTGAATATTTCATTTATAAAATTAAGTTAAGGATATTTTTAAAATATTGGTTTCGTTAAATAAATATTAGACATGTATAATTTTTATCAGTGATAAATATTAATTTTATATACATCTGCATAGATAAATTCCAATTCTAGGCTTTGAAATTGTATGAAATCCATTTTTTTTACTTGTAAATTAATTATTATTTGAATAATAATAAATATTGCTGGTAAAATTGTAAAATAAAAATTACTAGTATAAATAAATTTAATTACTCAACCAATATTATCTGAGATATAATAAATTTTATATAATCATACTGATACGCATTGTACTACACAGCAAAAGAACATTTTTACTTGAACAAATCCAGATAGTGACAAAATATTAACCCATGAAAGAAATTAAATAACAATCAAAATATATTTCATGGTATTTATAAAGAGGGCAAATTAATTTTCTTTGAGGCAAAGGAATTTTCTATGGACGTAAATGATGGCTTTTCGTTTAATAAAACAGTTTCCTTTACAACTAAGCCTATTCAGGCAACAGGGAATGGTTGCTGCTCTGATCAAAATACACGGTATTGTTTAATGAATATATGCAATTTCAGATTTTCTTAAATAGTTTTAAAATAAATTTCCTATCATTATATGTTTAATCTTGTGTTGCCTAATGTTCATTAAAACATCAATAATAATGTTTTTTTTTTTTTTTTTTAATATAAGAAGACAGATTACTTGAGTTCAAATTTCTTAAATCATTATTCTTACAGGCACCAAGTACTTACATCAGAAAAATATGTTTTTCTATATTTGGCAAAACAGATATTCATTTAAAAGCAAGATATATTAAAAAATTATCAACCTTTTAGTTCGATTCTCGAACGAAATAAGAATCCTTATTTTATTGCGAAAGAAATTTCACACTCACATATGAAACATGGGGTTTTTCTAATACAGTTGGATACAAGATAGCACTAGGATTTCAAATTGCATTGAACAAACAATAACATTTCAGCTTTATTTTGATATTAATCAAACTTTAATTAAATCTTAAGAGTTATCCTTTTCGCAGAGATGTTAAAATATTATATTTTGAAAAATAGGGATAAATGCTTTAATCAATATTTCTAGAAGTCCATCAAAAATGTAATGTTCTTTTTACATCCTATATTTTCTACTTAGTAATGTAGTGATTGGTATTATAAATTTTAAATTGATAACTGTATTCAGTTATTCTTAATTATTGAGCAGCTAAAGTGTCAAATCAAAGTTATGCTAATGCCGCTGGTAGAGAGGTTATTATCTACTAAATATTGATACAAATTTAATCGATAGTAAATATACATATCACATATTATCTAAAATTTGCTTATGACTCAGAATATTATATATTTCATGAACGGCAGAACATTTATTGACATAAATTGATATAAATCGGCTTAGTATGATAATACTCGTACTTATGTGCATACTTAGTTATAGTGTTTAAAAACAAATACAATTATTTTGATTATAAAAACAAATACAATTATATTGTTTATCATTTTCTTATGAACAATATTTGTCAATTATTTGAATCCCAAATTTTTATATATTTTTTTGTTACTTTAGATTCAGAGTGGAAAGCTATGTCTATTAAATTCCTAATGTTATATAATTATTCGTTTCAGAAGGTAATTTGCTTATTAGCATTATGAGAAAACACACACACAATTGTAAGAATATTAAGAAATAAAATTGTGGCCTGGCTGGTTAGGGCATCGTTCTCGTTACCAAAAGGGGGTGAGTTCGAATCCCGGTTCAGCCGAAGATCCGTCGTGTTCACTAATGGCGACTGATGCAAAATATGTCGGGTCGCAATTACCTCTATGTTTCCATTCCAAATTAATAGCTTTAGGAGTGGTTGGAGGCAGGCTATGGGTGTTCCCTTCACTGATTTCAATCTCTAAATTAGAATATTCAGATGGTGCTGCCATCTTTGTGCCAAAAGCCGTACTTCCACCTTCGTATGAGAGTGCTCTATTCAAAAACGGAAGACGCTCACTCCAGCTTCTTTCTCTTGAAGGGCGGGCTTGACGTTGCCATGTGTCATTAGTAACAACAACAACAGAAATAAAATTATCAACTGTTTATGAATTAAAAGATGGATTAACTTTTCTCTCTGATATTTAAAAATTATTTCGAATTTCAGTATTTGATATAATTTATATATTTACCATATTTATACTTTTTTTATATCTGTTATATTTGGAATGTAATTCCAAAAAAATGGAAGAATATTATGTTTGCTAATTTTAAGATATCATATAATAAAACAACCATTTAATATAACATCAATTATAAGAGCATAACAATAAGGATGTTCAAAAAATTATTTTAAATAATTATGAAAAAAAATGATTATGTTGGAACTAAGAATATATGTATGTTAACAGTGATGATTGCAAACAATAATAAACAATATTTAATACAAACATCATACTTTAATTTTTTTCCCATACAGATCCTTAAAACTTTGAAAGCTTTGTTTAAAGCGTAAATCTTCTCGTAAAAATCTGTAGTAAATAAAATTTTTAGACACCAATAGAATTGGCAAATACTTCTTTCATCAGTAGTAAACTCGAATGAACTCAGCTATTGAATAATGCAAAAGCATTTGTTGCATACTGTTTTAAATGACTTGTGAATTGTTTGCAATTTCCCCTGAAAATGTCTGTTGAACTGATGGTTCAAATTAAAATTGGAATGTAAATAATTTTTCAAAATAGTAAATTTAATAAAATATGCATTTGTGAAAATCTACGGATTGTATCTGTTTTTTAATATTATCATGGAAAACAGACTTGTAGAATATTTTAAGCAGAATGCTTTTCTTTTTATATTATGGTTTTCATAACTTTGGCATTAAACAAGATATTTCCTGATATTATAATATTGTATTTAAAAAATTAATCATTATAATTCAAACAGTTTAATTATTTAAAATATATATTTATTTAATTGGTAGAAAATATATGATTTCTACTAATGTGAAAATATTAGTTAATGGAAATGATGGTAAAATATGTTGAGTTTATTAATCTAATTTTGAATCCAACCACAAATATACTAAGCATTAAATGAATTCATTAAAATTACATTTATAGACTACTATTGTATATTTCTTTTTGGAATTAGTTCTTTTGTAAATAATTTTATAAATCCTGTGTTCTTTCAATTCTTGCACAAAATACCAGATATTATGTATTTTTCATAAAATCAGTAAACTGATTAAATCTTTATGTCTTTAAATTTCTCTGATTAATTTAAAAAAAATTCCGAAAATTCTTAGCATATAAAATGTAGTGGATCATTGATATACAAGACATGTTTTTAAAATAAATATTTAAATAGTTTCTTTTGCAGGATAAAATCATTATGTAAGTATGTAAATAGTTTTGTACTTTGAGGGCAAAAATTTTTAGATAGTACTTTACTTATTTTTACTTTATTCTATTTAAACTTTAATTAATTCTCAATTTTTAACGATTTCTTCTCAGTGTCAAATCCTTTCTTTAATTTGCATTAAATATTATTGATAATTTTTACAACCAATTGATTTATATGTTCATAATAAAATACATTCCATAGATGCATGAAACATTATTTTGAAACTACCTGGTATTTCTTTCATTAATGAATTATTAAAATAATATTAACTTTATTAATTCTGAGAATGATTTTCTTCCACTTAATCTAAAGTCCTTAAATGTTTAGGCAATGATGCATAATACTTTATACAATACACCTAAATATTTCTAGTGTGGTAGATATTGGTGAGATAATATTTAAGGAAACATATTCATGAAAAGAAAACCCTGTTAATAAGTTAGTAAGAATCTCTAAAATATGCAGAAGAGTACTCAATTCAAGAATAGATAAATTTTCATATTTATTTGGAAATTCTTTAATGATTACCATTGAAGAATATTTAAAAGTCAAATTATTTTGAGTAACTCAAATGGGAATTATAGTATGCCCAAGAAGAATTTAAATTTTAAAACATTTTATTTTCCAATTCATCATTTGTTCCATACAGCTTTATTACACTTCATCTTTGTAATGCCTTTTATAATTCCTAATATTAAAAAAATATCAAAATTAAGAATTTTATTTAACTTAGATTTTACATTTGCAAAGATGTTTTGAACTTGGTGATGTCTGATGATAATGAGTGAATAAATGCATTGTAAGCTCTACTAATTATAAAGAGTGAAAAAATATCATGTATGCTCTACTGGTGTAAAACAATATACTTTGTATTTATTGTATTTGTTTCAATTGTTTATATAATATAAATATATATTTTATGCTTATCAGACTAAATAAAATTTATAAATTTAAATCACTATAATACGAATAAAATCACAAATTAATTAAACAGAGAGGTATTTTTTTCAATATACAGCACATAAATATTTTGTCATTCATTTAATTAATTTAAATTAACGATAGAAAGAGAATAAATAATTGAATAGTAACGTCATTTTCAATACAAGATTACAGTTGCATTTAGCATACTTTATCAATAATCATTATTATCGTTTTTATGTGTTTTAAAATATAATTAAATATTTAACTTATTTCAGATAACCTTTATCATTTAGAGATAACAGCAAAAACATTACAATGAATAACTTTTTGGTAATTATACATGGCACATTTATTAGATAAATTTTTTCTCCATGCAAAAGTTTTAAAATAAACACTTAAAAGTATATATTTTTTTATAATTGAGCAAATAAATTATACAATTATAAAATAAAATTTCAAAATTCAAAGATATTGCTTAAAACATTTTTATCAAAATGTATAAAGATATAAAAAAATTAACATTTTAACAAAAATTATAAGAATGTACAAATAAAATAAATTATTCATTTATTATCTATATTGTAGAATAATTGCTTTGCATTTATAATTTTTTATGAATAGTTAGGGCTCAATATATTTAAATAAAACAGTTAATGTTGCTTGTAAGACATTATACTTTAATAAATATTATTAAAATTATGTTTTTAATATCCCATTTATACATTAATATAGTTTAAGTGTAATAATTTTAGTTTAAAAAATTAGTTTAGTTTTTAAATGATTGACTTCCCCTCACTTTAAAATATATCAGGAAAATAAAAAAAAAAAAATATGTAAAAATACCAAACATTTTCCTAAATTTAAATGGAAATTATTAATTTGTTTCTAAGGAAACATCTCAATTAATTGTATATTAAATTATCATAGAATCATTTTGATTTTTAAATATTTCTTAATTTTTTGTTCAGTTCATTTAAAGATCTGCTTAACGTGATAAAAATAATTTTTCTTAAGATAAACTTCTATCAAGTAAGCTTCATAGTAAATAATGTTTTCTTTCTACTTTTTTCAAGTGCTGCAAAGCAAAAATTTGTTACAATTTGAGGAAAAAGATAAGAAGTTTAACTAGTAGGAGCTTATGATATCCTTGTGGAGATAATAACTTTCTTCATTATTAATTACCTTTATTTTTCTTATTTTAGTTTCGGTATAAGTTTCCTAAAATTGGAGATAAAAAGAAGAAAATAATTTATTTTACCAGGTACTTACACAGATAAAGCCTTGGAGAATCGTGACGAAACTTAAGAATGCAAAATAATACCCATGAGATAAGAGCTATACTTTCATAAATTGTATAAAATAATCTACTATTTAGTTTAACAATTGTAGAGTAAATTCCATTGGATGTATTTAAAACTTTAAATTTAATTTGATACTTTTATTGATAAATAAATAACAGAAATATTTTCCAAAGTATTTATTTTTAAATATAATGAATAATTTTTTAAATATTTAAAATAATCTTGAAAATGGTATACTACAATAGGTTATGAAATTCTTTTATAAGAAAAAATTTAAGTAAAAAATGTTATGTAAATGACGATGTTTTGCATTCTTTATTTATTTCAAATTTAAAGCAAAAACTTTGCATTTATGTAATCAGTTATAAAAATACAGCTAAAATATATAATGTTATATTATAATGGGGTTTAAAAATTGCTAAAATTCATTAATTTAGTTTGATTAATACAACTTTTAAGTGATTATTATTAATTTCAAATGAGTTGACAATAGTAATTGTTAGCAGTTTCTAAGTTGAAACATATTAATGTAGAGTAAAGTTTTTATTACATTATAACTAATTAAGCATGTTTCTTTCTTTTTTTTTTTCAAATTTTGCAAGTGATGAAATTTATTGTGTTTTATTAACTCATCAGATTTGACAACTATTTATATATGGTCCACGCAAACAATAAGCTAAAAAAGATAGAAAAGAATATAATATAAGAACAATAAATAGATATACACAATATTTCATTTTCTTTTTTTTATTGTTACAGTGTCTCCTTACAATTTGTTCATAGTTGCAAGAGTTTATCTGATCAAATATTTACCGAATCGTTAAGAACTACAGTGAATTCAAGAATATCAAACTTTGAAATCTGATTATTTTAGGTACTGATTTTATCAAATTATAGGCAAGTTAGTTATGTTTCTGATAAAATTATGTTCTCAAAGATTTTGGAATATTTTTACTGAGGATTTGTTTATTTTTTGTCTTAAAATTAAAGTTATTTGAATTATTTTATAATGTTTTTGTGTTAATAATCATGTGAAAAATTTGTGTTGTTGTTGCTTATCCCCCTGGTGCCGGAAAACCTTTCTCCAGGTCAAGAAGATCTTTCATAGCGTAGTTTGCAGCTTCTTTTTGGACAGGGACCACAATATAAGACAGACACAATATAGGGCAGAAGACTGACTTGACCTCTGAACTCACATGGCATAGATACCCGTTTATATAGGGTAGGCAACCATTCATAGTCCATTCATACAAAGAAAGGACAAAGACAGGATAGAGAGAGATAGAGAGAGAGAGAAAGTACAAACATGCCCGAAACGGGTTTCAAACCCAGACCTCCCCATCCGCAGTCAGGCATGCTAACCAATAGACAGAGTAGGTGATCAAAAAATTTGTTTCGAAAACGTACAATTAAACTAGTAACACTGAGATTATATAACATTTAAATCAATAAAAGAAATTTAATACAAAAATAATTTTTAATTGATTTAAATGCTAACCTAATAATGTTAAATAGTTTTTATTTAACTAAACACTTTTAAGAATCATAGTGTTTTAAAATAATAAAAAAAATTATTTATAAATTTTACGGGATTTTAAGATTTTTGTGTTTATATTTAAGCAAAAACATTTCAAGGCAAGGTGAGGCCTTAGAGCATATTTTAAAAGATGTGATAAATTATGAATATTCTTAAAGATAAATATTTACTAACTTCACAATTTGTATTCACTTCTGTGTAAAAAATTAATTAAAAATATTTATGTTAAAGATCTTCAAAATAGTGTAAAAAGATAATTATTTGGTGAAACTCTTTATTTTGCAAATTATATAGAGAAAAGACAAATTTGTAACAATATTTTTCAATTTAGGCTTCCTAAAGTAAGTGAATAAATTATAATGAGAATATACAAAATCTTATATAATCAAGATAAAAAATTGTAAGCAATATCACAACAATAATTTGTTAATTTTATTAATAATTTTCAATTTTATTTGAAAATACATTAATTAGAAATAAAATGTTCTAAGTGTATTTTCTGTACATTTACGTGGGAAATGTATTAAAAATTTCTGATGGAATTATGAAAATATATAATATATTCATTTAATGTTATGTTAAAATAATAGTAATTTTAAAATTTATTGCAAGTAACTAATATAATTCGTTTATTACAATTCACAATTCTAATGATTCACTTACTTTGTTTTCATTTATCTTTTATGTAGTATTTTATTTTTAAACTCAATTTTATTTTTAAAATACATTAAGCAAGAGCTCCAATGTCTTATTTTTCATAAAAATGTAAAGCTATGACAAATTCTAGATTAGTTGTTCAGTATTTTATATGAAAATAATATTTTCTTTGAAAAATAACAGTAACTTAAATAATACTGAATGAATGAGTTCTAATTATCAGTTATACGTATTTAAGATTAAGTCAAGATCACATTTGCTCCTTCAATATAATTATTTTAGGTCAAGATAATTTGCTCAGAAACATGAAACACATTTAGTTTTTTTTTTTTTTTTTTTTTTTTTTTTTTTCTAAAGTAAACTATGTTTTTCCAATAATTGTTCAAGATACTTTTTACAATTGGCAACATTATTTCTTTATTTTTGTAAAACCAACATATATATTTCACATTTAATTTTGTAGACTATATTTCTGAATAACGCTTGGTTCATAAATAATTTCTTGGCTGTAATTATTTGCATGGGGAAAAATATGACCAGGAATCGAAATTGACCTCTTCTTCCAAACAATGCCGACAGGCGAAAGTTCTGACGTTAGCTAAAGCGCAGGTGTATGTTAGCACATCAGAATAGATAATGGAGACTCAGCGGTGGTAATTTGAAACATAAATTACTTACAAGCGAACGAGAAATGATGAGACACTGTGAAGTTGATAGAAATATTTGGAATTCCTGAGCTGCTTAATGAATTGGAAGGAAAGTCCAAATATATTGCATTGAATAGAATATTCACTTCATGAACTTATGTGAAAATTTAAATTTAAAAATTAAATAGCGGGAGTAAACCTTACAATTATGTAATAGGTAGAAAATTGTTTCTATTTTTTTACCTTTTTAATATTTATTTATATTTTTTTACCTTTTTTTCTATTTTTTTACCTTTTTTTCTATTTTTTTTACCTTTTTAGCATTTAAATCGTTTTTCAAAGTTCTGTTAAATTTATTAATTTTAGCAAGTCAATGAAAACGTAGTACAATTATTTATATTAATTTCTTGCTTTGATGAATATTAAGGAGATAATCATTTAAATCAGTGATTCTCAACCTGTGGGGCGCGACCCCCTAGGGGGTCGCGAGCATACTAATGGGGGGGGCGCGATCATATCCAAGAGAAAATGTTATTTAAAAAATTTGATTAAATGACTGAAAGGAAAGAACACACACACACATACAAAACAAAATACATTTCGACATATTTAATAATTAACTTATTAAATTAAAACAATTTAGTAAATTAAAACAAATTTAATAATTATTAGTGACTTCCTTGGGCCTGTCTTTGAGAGCAAAGTTTTTCGAAGGAGGGTTTAATATTAGAAATAGACACTCTTAGTTCTTTTTCTATATTTAGCTGAGATCTATATTTTGTCTTCAAAGAAGCCACCGCAGAAAATCCAGTTTCACAATGGTAAGATGTTGAAAATGGTAGTAGAATGCGAAATGCCCTTGTTTTTAGTGCAGAAAACTCATCATCCACTCCTGCCCAAAATTCAAAGAGTGATTTATTACTAAATTGTCTTTTGGTTTCGCCGCTTGCCGTGAAGTCTATGAAG
>JAPDSC010147895.1:0-10616 GCA_026290005.1 Latrodectus geometricus
AAAAATTCGTCTGCAAATGCATTTAGAAAATTTTGTTTCTTATTTTCTCTGCTATTATTTCAAATGCCATTTTAAGTTAAATGTTTATTATTTTTATATTCTTTGTATCGGTATATATATATAAAACTTATAATTTTAAATGAAATAAATATTTTAAAGTAGAATAATGAATAAAATACAAGTAACTATGCAAACATTTACGAAAGTTTTCTTTGATATCATTTTATTTTTGTCATAGCAGTTATACTTTTAATGAATCTAATTTGTTCATTTTTTAAATAATATTTGTGATGTTATTCCGTTGGAAGAAAAAAAAAATAAATTCCAATAATTTCACCTTTAAAATATTGCATAAAATTCAAATCAAACGGTATCGATTTCCATAATTTTACTTTTTAAAACTTAACAATCCTAAATTATTAAAATTCAAAGAGTTCGAAGTGGTTTCAATTCAATCAGAATCAACTCTTTTCCACTCAATTAAATACCACAAAAATTTTAAGATTGCAAAACTAAGGTACTTTCAACTCTCATCGAATTCTGTAAGTCCCCCGATTTTTTTAAGATTGCACATTTTCATGACTGAGATTGAAGAGACAATTGAAAATTTGAATTATTGCAATAGAACGAGTGAGATGATTCTGACGCATATCAAATACAGAAAGTCATTCTATTTCCATGATTGAGATTGCAGAGACAATAGCATATATGAATTGAATTATTGCAATAGAACGAGTAAGGTAATTCTGACACATATCAGATTGCACATTTTCATGACTGAGATTGAAGAGACAATAGAATATTTGAATTGAATTATTGCAATATCACAAGTAAGATAATTCTAGCACTTATCGAACACTGGAAGTCACTGAATTTTTTTAAGATTGCACATTTTAATGATTGAGACTGAAGAGACAATAGAAAATTTGAATTGAATTATTGCAACATCACGAGTAAGATAATTCTAGCACTTATCGAACGCTGGAAGTCACTGAATTTTTTTAAGATAACACATTTTCATGACTGAGATTGAAGAGACAATAGAAAATTTGAATTGAATTATTGCAATATCACGACTAAGATAATTCTACACTCATCGAACACTGGAAGTCACTGAATTTTTTTAAGATTGCACATTTTAATGATTGAGACTGAAGAGACAATTGAGAATTTGAATTAAATTATTGCAATAGAAAGAGTAAGATGTTTCTGACGCATATCAAATACTGAAAGTCACTCTATTTTCATGACTGATATTGAAGAGATAAGCATTTATGAATTGAATTATTGCAATAGAACGAGTGAGATGATTCTGACGCATATCAAATACTAAAAGTCACTCTATTTTCATGACTGAGATTGTAGAGACAATAGCATATATGAATTGAATTATTGCAATAGAACGAGTAAGATGATTTTATACTTATCGAACACTAGAAGTCATTCAATTTTCTTAAGATTGCACATTTTCATGACTGAGATTAAAGAGAGAACAGTAAATGATGAATTGAACTAGTTATTTAATTTGGTATGGGTTTTCAACCAATTTTATTTTGGATTAATGGAAATTCTTTAATGATATAAGTGATTCTGATTAAAAATAAAATAAAGATGACAAGTAAATGCTTAAAATATGAAAAATTTTCATGTTTTCCGAAAACAATTCGATAAAACAAGGATGATATAAAATAACGACTTTCAACGATGGCTTCGTCGAAAAAATATCCTTTGATCAGAAAGGATCTTATTGATTTAAAGAGGAAGAGAGGAGAAGACAGGGAGGTTACTAGACCAATGATCGATCCATCAAATTCTCCGTCCTTATATCCCAGGAGCAATATTGACCAAGCAAATAACGCTTGCAAAGGAGTCAATATTTAGTATACCATGTTATAAGTCACGTGATGGAAAGAACATTTCATTTCAATGGAAAATAGTTTCTTTTATTTAGTTATTACTTCATTCGTTTCTTATTTTGCATTTCGTTTTTAAAAATTTGCTTAAAATATAAGAAAAATAGTTCCATGCATAAACTGAGCACTTATTGTGAGATTGTAGAATATTAAAATTCTAATGTTGTGTCAAATAATTTTTATTGAGAAATGTATCAATTAGATTTGTATTTTTGTTAGATATATTATTTTTTTGTATATATAGCTATTATATAGTAAAGTTGGGAAGCGATTTCATTTTAATTCACACCTTTTTAATCACAATTTCGTGAAAATGTTTATTTTTTTGTCATTTAATGAATTAAGTTTCAATATATCAAATGAAAAATTTTAAAACAAATTAAATACTTATTAACCATAATAAATTATATTAGTCAGTTAAATATTTATTATTATTTGTAATATTTATTATTATTTAAATATTTATTATTATACATGTTTAACTTCACGAATTTAAAAATATTATTAATTATCTATTCCATTAAAAAAGAATTATGCACAAAGCAGTTATATTTTCTGATAAAATAATTGAAATTATACATATGAAGCCTTCAGTCTTAAAATTTTGCTGTAGCAGGCCCATAATTTTAAAGATTCAGGTTGTGTTTTAAGACACTGAGATTAAAAAAAAATATTTTATTACTTGTTTAAAATGCAGTTTTGCAGGTAAATTTTTAATAAAACCATTATATTTTATTACATAATAATGATTACTGAAAGATAAATAATGATATTTATACAAGAAATTTTATTATAAAGAACATATAAAAAATTATTATTCCTACAAAAAATTATTCCTTTTTTCTTTGAACTATCTGTTTTTGTGAAATTGCAAATACATAATTCCTCTTCAATACCTAACCATAATCCACTTTTATGTTTTTATTTTACTGGACTTTTTAATTTTCTCCTGTATTTATTGATTAAATTTCTCCTATTCATCTCGCCATTAACATTCTCCTATTTGAGGAGAATTAATCATGATAAATAAGAGGAAATTATTAAAATTATAATATCATAATTAACGAATTCATATTTTAGTTCGATTTCTTAATTCTTTGTGATAGATATTTTTTCACAAAATTTTCTTAATTACAATATTTTTTTAATGCCTAGATATATTTTCATGATAATTTTTTAAAGCCCTGCTCTAAACTTTATTGTACCATCGCTTTTTCATTTAAGTTGAACCGAATTACATCTGGATTTGCTCCAAAGAACACTTAGCCGTCAAAGTGTAATAACAAAAACATTCAAAGCTCATGCTTAAAAGATTAGAATTTTTTTGATGATAATCTAATGCGTTAAAGTAACAAAAATATTTTGAGTTAACTACGTACAGAAAGAAAACTTTTTACACATGCGTAATATGTTTTCTTTTTTATTTATTCTATTATATTAGTCGTGAATTCTATTATTTTATTCACATGCCAAACACACCCTGTTTTAATCCATAATTACTTCTTTATTGGCCTGTCGTCAAGGTCAATTTTTTAAATTTACTAAGAATTTATTATTTATACTGACGGAAGTTCATCTTCTTTTTCTAAAAAATAGTCTACATATATGTGTGTTTTTCAAAATGTGCTAAATCACAAAATGATATTAAATAAAAAATACATTTAAAATTAAGTTTATTCTTATAATTGTTAACCTGTCTTAGTAGAATGTCATTAGTGACCTACATTTTTCTTTGATGATTGATGATGATAGTGATGAATTAGTAGCAGATCATTTTCCTTTGTTTACTGTTAAATTTTAGCAATATGCAAATTATTTACTTGATTGCGCACATTATTTGCCTCGATTTTTAAATATTGGAAACATTTATTCAAGCGAAATACATTTTTCTTCTATTGGGAAATCTAAAATATAAATATTAGGCTGGGGAAAAAGAAATCCATTATTTTTACGTTAACTTCTTTCAGATTCACTTTGTAAAAAGGTTTAAAACAGTTTTCATGTAGATTTTTAGGTCTTGTGCGAAGCTACGACTGCTGACATGCTGTCAAGTTTGATAATTTTTGATATTTTATAGACATTCTCGACGATGTTGTATCCATGCGAGGTGCATCTTTAGCATCCAAATACAGTAAGACGCCGCTTAACGCGGGGGATACGTTCCAACAAAGTAGAGCGTAATGCGAAAAAACGCTAAACGAGGCTATCTTTACATGTAAATATTGGGGTTAGGGGAAGATGGCTAGGAAATTGGTTAAGTATTAAATTTAAAAAGTATGTTTTTTTAATAAAAATACAAACCAAACATTTATTTCTTAAAGCCCAAATTACTACCACATTATTATTTCTTGCAAAAATAAAAACAAAATATAAATAATAAAGCGAATAAATTTAAAAAAAAAAACAAATAAAATTCTAAGTCAGTCATATTTAGTTAGCCTTCCGCGTTTTCAGTGTTCTGCCTTTTTGTGACAAAAGCATCTAATGTTGTTTGCCTTTTTCTTTTGCGTTGTTCTCTTAAAAGTTCTTCATAAACGGATAGAGCATCTCTAACACCACGCCTTACTTTTGAGCTCCTGTCAAAATTCGGATCATTTTCAATGAATTGATCCATTATATCAGTTATGGTAGACAAACTCCTTTTTACAAACGCCATCGAAAGTTCTTTTTGCTCTTCTTCTGAATCACTGCTGTCAACATTTTTGTTTTCTTCTTGTTCAGTTAATTCCTTGAGCTCATCATTAGAAAGACTAGCCGCTGCTTCTTGAATTATTTCTTCGACATCTTCCACATTTACCCTTCAAAACCAGTTTGTTTCGTCAATTTCACTATCTTTTCCCCTATTTCATCCACATCGACAGAGTGTCCAACGTCAACGCTCTTACTTAAATCCGGCCAAATATTCTTCCATACTCCTTTCAAAGATCTTTTTGTTACCTCATTCCAAGAAAGGCCGATGTTTTCTACGGCATCCACGATGTTGTAGTTTTTCCAAAATTCTCTTATGGACTGGTTCTCTTCTCCGTCTGTTTTTTAAAACATTTGATTAAAGGTTCGCCGCAAGTAATAAGCCTTAAAATTTGATAAAACGCCTTGGTGCATTGGTTGAATTAACGCAGTTGTGTTAGGCGGCAAGAAAACCACTTCGACTAGAATGCATGTTGTTAAGTCTGATAAATTTGTTGGGTGGCTTGGAGCATTATCAATTAACAGAAGTGCTCTTTGTTCAAATTTTTTAATTTCGCAATAACGTTTAATAGACGGGCAGAAATGTTCAGTGAATCAATCATGGAAAATTTTTGCTGTTATCCATGATTTTTTATTAGACTCCCAAATTACAGGTAAAGTTGATTAAGATATGCCTTTCATCGCTTTTGGGTTTTTGGAATGGTAAATTAGTAATGGTTTTAATTTAAAATCTCCGCTTGCGTTACCACCTAGTAGAAGGGTTAAGCGATCTTTTGCAGCTTTAAATCCTGGTGCCCGTTTTTCTTCACGGGATAGAAATGTTCGTTTCGGCATTCTTTTCCAAAACAAGCCTGTTTCATCAACATTAAAAACCAATTCTGGAGGATAGTTTTCTTCTTCAATTATTTTTTTTAATATCACTGGAAATTCAGCCGCCGCTTTTGTATCACCACTTGCTGCTTCTCCTGTAATCTTTATGTTGTGAAGGTTATTTCGATGTTTAAATCTATTAAACAATCCTCGACTAGCAACGAAAATTTCACTTGTGTCAATTGTCTCAGCCTGAATGTAATTAAAAATTCTTCTAGCTTTTTCCATTATGATAGAATGGCTTAATGACATATTGCGGTCAATCTCGTCGTCAATCCATATAGACAGTCGTTTTTCCATTTCCTCTATGATATTATTTCTAGAACGGATAATTCTAGTTGCAGAGCTTGATGTAGTTATAGTTGCCGATGACAGTATTTTTTCTTTATTATTCATGATGGTCCTTATTGCTGAAGTTTGCAAATTCAATGAAGCACTAATTAGAGTTTGACGTTCACCAGAATCTAATCTTCTAATCACTTCCATTTTAGTTTTGAGTGAAATGCTTTTTCTGGTTGCTTTCTTTTCTTTTTCATTATCCCCCATAGTAAAAACTAAAGATCAAAATATTTGACACTGTAATATAGTATATTAAATATGTAAATTAATACCTACTTACAATGTCAACAAATGTTTCCAATAATAAAAATATGTCTGTACAATACCAAACCAAACAAGAAACACAACTACACTCTTTCGGATATGTATTTGAAACCTATCGTTGCATAATATTTCGGGGAATCCCCGTATGCTGCGAGCGATTTCGTGGAACCCCCGGGTTGAAATAAAAGAGCGCTAAACCGAAACAGCGCTAAGCGAAACAGCGTTAAGCGGGATCTTACTGTACGCAAACGAAATCGACGAAACCAAAATTGTGCGTAACTGGTTGTTACAGTCATATATAGGACGATAAACACCTTTCACAATTTTAGCCACCTGGTTAGCATTTTCACTATTATAAAAGAAAAACTAAAATGTATCGAATTTTCTGTTTGTTGTCTTCCATTTTTAAAACCTTGTACTCATAACTGAATTAATCAAACAAAAAACCGCAAGAGAATATTTTAGTGTCAAATGTCACCTTTCCAATGAGCATAAATCTGAAATTGTTTGATATATACCTCACGAGATAGCGATCACTACAGACGTCTACCCAAAAAATAATGGATTACTTTTCCCCAAACTAATATATGTCTTGGTTATTTTAAACCAAAACATAATATTTGCATTAAGATTCTTTTACATTAAGACCATTAAGATTCTTTAGTTTCCATTACACCATTGAAAAAGTAAAGTTCAAGAGCATTGAATCAAGAGATTACATACTCTTGATTCAATGCTCTTGAATATTTAACAGAAATGTAAATGAATAGAAATGGTTTGATGCTTTGATGAATTTTTCATAATTTTGTTTTCCAGTTTCAAATCCCAACACTTTAAAAAATTCAGTACGATTACGATATTTTTAACTCAAACCGTATTCAGAATTTAGTTTAATCATGTTTTTAAGATTTTAAACATTGAAATCTGTGTGTGCTTAAAATTTACAAAACTAAAGAATATTTACCATTTTAAAATAAAATCCACTTCGCCAATTTTGTAGTGTTTTTGGTATATAAAGACATTTGTCTCTTCAATTTTTAACCAAAACAATATAAATTATTTATTTTTATATATTACAATTAAAAGTGTGAAAAATTGAATTGTGATTTGTAAAAATTAATATTATATTCATGACCATAGTTTCAAATGTATTATAAAATATTTGATATTTATTAACTTATTTTATGTTGATTAGTATTTTTTGTAAATGTAATGCAAGTATGATGAATTAAGGTTTTTACTATCGAGTATATTAATTTTAAAGGATCGACTAAACTTGTTGCATCATTTTTTAAGTAGCTGTTAAGGGAAAAATTAAAATGCTGTAATTATAGTTTATTTCTGTGTACTTTTCAGTATTTATTTTTAGATAATATTCCTTTAACAATCGTCAAATTGTTTATTTATGTGTTTTTAAGATTAATATTTAGCATATTAACTCTTTATGAGTAAAACAAAACTCTTTTCATAACATACATTAAGTGGAGAAACTTATAACATTATACTCTATTTAACAACAACTTCATTGGTATTATTTAATTTTACTGTGTAGTTTCTATATATAAAACATGTGTAATTACACAATCTGTGTAATCTATTTCATTTAAACTTTTAATCCACAATTCAGGTTATAATAAAGCATTTAGTTTCTAAATGAATAAAATATGGCTATCTATATATGTATTGTTGATTATCTCAGCAAATACTTTATCGATTTCATTTAACTTTAGTTGATTTGGGAGAAGGTAAACAACTTAATCTTCAAATTCATTGCTTGATAGTAAACAAATAATGAAATACATTTCCATGTATCAATGAGTGTTAATAAAACCTTTTTTTTAAACTATAACTAACCATTAAAGTGGTTATAATATTCATTTAAATTATTAATTTTTAAAAGAATAAAATATGAACTTTATTATTTATGGATTCAGAATCTCAATTATAACTAATTATTGTCATCCAATCATCGATTGATTATTGAAAATTACAATAATCAATAGATGATCTATATGTAAATTTTTTGAAATAAAGTAACTTCTAAATGTAATTATTTGACTTTATTATTTTCATAAATATTTTGCTTTCTTTTTCCCCTATGAATATTTTAACAAGAAAAGTTTCTTAATCACAAAGGAAATTTCTCAAAAAATGTTATGTAAGTTAGGTAAATATTGAAGCAAAACATAGCTTTTCCCTTATGATATTTGAAGCAGTTATTATGGAACAGATAATAGATATATTTTGAAATGCCTTAAGGGACTCAGGTACACGATAATAACGTTAACTATATTAATAGAATATTAGTAATATTATTACAAATTTGAATTCCTAATTCAACAATAGGCGAGCTAAAGATATTATGGAATCGTTAAATAAACATACATAGTGTATTACTGTAATAATAGAATACAGTCAGTAGATTGAAATGTATTCGAGGTATGTGATTGCTTTAGAAGATGGTTATTAGTTTCATTTATAAATTTTATTAGTTATTATTACGGATTATTGCTGATTTTATATTATTAGTTACACTTATAAATTTATTGCATATTATAGATACAGTAATGTATTTTATAATATACTTAATATGAATTAATTTTGTGGATAAAACTATTTACTTTATAAACAAAACATATGAAACGATACAATCATAGGGAATATCATGGCAACAAAAGAAAAGCGAGATTTCATGAAATCTAAACATAATTTTTGAATCTTCGAATAGTTCTGATAGTGATTGAAAGATGGCGCTGTTAAATTTTTAGGATTTTTTTTTCTTATCATCGATGATTGTTAAAGTAGTTTGTAGAGTTTAAGAGACGTCTAATGGCCAATAGAAATGTAGTACCAGGAAACTTAAAGAGCACTGAGAACTTCCATTAAAATATATCTTTATAATTAGATATATTGCATAAAAATCTAAATTTCTAATTTCACTATTCATTAGAATTTTGAGTATTCAATATTTAGTGGAATAGAAGAACAGATTAAATGGATTTACAGTGCACTTTTAATATCTATCTATCTATCTATATATATACATATATATATATATATATATATATATATATATATATATATATATATATATATATATATATATATATTGCATGCACATTTCAGTTTAATTACATTAATTGAAAATTAAGGCTGCAATTTTGTAGAATATTTCCTTAAATAAAATAACTATACATTAATTATTTAATTAACTGAGATTTTTGATTAAATTTTCCTTTAATTTTATTCAATTATTTTTCAGAATGACATCTTTATCTTTTCGTCATTGTAAAGAGGCCTAATTCTGGATGTACACAATTGAAGTAAAAAATAGAATTTTTATCTGATTGGTTTTTTTTCATATGAGATTATTTTTAGTGTTTTTAATTAAAAAATACTTATAAAAACTATCTCCTTTAAATCATTTGCATTAAAATGTAAATAGTCTGAAGGAGTGAAAAAGTATATATTATGGGTATATATACATTATATCAAAGCATATGTTAGCACCTTTTCTTATATGATATCAGTACTTATATATAAAATATAACAAATATGATCAAGAAATAAAAATCACATGCAGTGATTTACAACTAAATATAGTTAAGTAAGTGAAGTGCAATATTTGTAAAAGTATGATTATAATGATGTGAAATATTATTTTTATTATCTAAACATAATAAATTTGTAAAATCTGTCTGTTTACAGAAAGTCTTATATAATTTCGTATTCTTTATCATAATACTTCTAATAAAATAAATACCATTATCAACTTTCTTAAACTTTTAATAAGTGAGCAGAAGTTTACTGATCTTTATGCATTATTAATCATTACCAAATATTTATAAAATATAGTGCATATTTAACACTACACTATAATACATTAGCTTTATACGTTAAATCACAAAATAAAAATGTTATTAAATTCGCATTTAAAGTATTAAACATAATTTCTACAGTAGCATATACTGAATAAATTTATTACTAACTCTAAGGAAATAAATCCTTTCCTTTGTCGTTATAAGTTTTATGCATGACTCTCTGGATTTCGCTGAATGGCATTTGATCCATCGATGACAATGCATTTTTTCTTATTTCGGGTTCCTAAGCAACCGTATACCTGGTCACGAATCGGGATTACAGATAAAGACACTAAATCTATCTTTCTTTTACCTTCTTTGTGAAACTTTTTTTCTGGTACTTCTTCTGATTTGTTTGATGTGTCCTGCTTAATCTTCCATAGGACAGAAAAGGCCTTTTCACAAGATTTTTTTGTTACACTCACTTCCTCATTTTACTCTTTGATAAGAAATCAATATCTATGGTTTTGGCTAAAAGATTGAGATAGTACATGTGTAAAATCATTAAAATGAAATACAGCTAATTAATTTCTTTCACTAGTTTTTATTCTGTAAAAAATGAACGATAATTTATACAAAATAAAGAAACACTGGAACAACTTTGATATAAAAGTGTTTCTTTATTTTATAGTTTGTTCCAGTGTTTCTTTATTTTATCCAGTGTTTTTTTCTTTTTTCCAGT
>JAPDSC010147898.1:0-14375 GCA_026290005.1 Latrodectus geometricus
CAAGCATGTTTTCAACGTGCATCATAAAAAAAAATAAACTATTTTCTGTATTTCATGCACGCATTTACATGTTATTAAACATTGAAACACACATTTTTTTTAACAATGTTCTAATATTAATACAAAAAAGTTTGATAAATATATCTCAAAAGTTAAGTATAGGTGAAAATTAAATAATATTTAGTACTTTTGTTTTTTTCAGTAAAATTACCTACTTAAAATTCATAAGCTTATATTTATTCCTTCGAGTGCAAAAACTATTTTTATTCCTTCGACTTAATTGAATTAACCTTCATTTACTTCATTATCGGCGCTGATGAAACACTTCCTTAAAGAAATTTTAAAGAGTGCTTCCAAGAGAATTAATTATGCGCTGAAGATCTTCTCTTTAATGCATCCAATGCTTCATTTGTAATTGGATAAAAGTCTTTGAGTTACGTTGACAAGAGGAGAAAAAAATATAAAACGCCGAATCCACTCTTCCCTCTTTTATGGGGTCAAAGTTAATTCGTTTTTCAAAAATATAAACGTGTATCACCATTTAAATATTTAAGGAAGGAATAATTAAGGAATAGTATTTTCGAAAATAAACTCTGGATGAAAATTGTTTTTTCAAACTCCGACAGTTTGTTGTTATCTTTCAATAAATAAATATTTCTAATGAATTAATAATGTTTAAAAAAAATTTAGATCGATTTTAAAATGACTTATAACAATAAAAAAAATCTGCGATCTAAAAAAGTTTATTCATTTAAAAATTTAAGAATGAATAATTTTCCCTCTTATTTTTTGTATTACATTACCTGAATAAAACATTTTGCCAATAAGTGTAAGAGATAATGTTATTACAATCAATAAACCAATGAACAAAAATATTTATCTATAATTTTTACTTATTATTTTATGCAAAAACTTATTTGCTTTTTATAAGTTTGTTACAAATTTTTACAATCTACTGCTTAATATTTTTAGAAATTAAATGTACTGCTTAGTAATTAGAAAATGGGACTATGTACAGTTAATAAAATAGAAGTGAAAGAATAATTTTGTTTTGAACAAAGCGTGTTGTTTTTGTATAAATTGAAGTCAGAATTTTTCAGTTATTGTGTACTTTAAAATCAAAATAAAATATATGAAATAATCAAACTGAATAGTGTTTAAATTTAATATAATATATATTATGAAAATCACACGCATACGCAAGTATGTATTTAAAAATAAAATTTATAAATTTTTTGGACCTTTGTTGAACTCAAACTTACTTAATTTCCCACAGTTTCTGACACAATCTATGATTTGGCAGGCGTGTTCATACATCTGAAAGATTATGTCGATTCAAATTTTGCACTCGGCACATCAGTGTGATGCTAGTAGCAACAAACGGAAGATGCAAATCAGGTTTGCTTTAAATACGTCCTGCAACGTTCCTAGCCTTGTTTAGCTTCAAAATTTGATGTAGTGAGTTAATGCTAGTCCACAATGCCTTTAAGAAGACGACAAAGCCATTATCAACAGCTCACTGAATTAGAACGAGGTTGTAAAATAGGCCTACGAGAAGGATTGGATTTTCTTTCCGTGGGATTGCAGAAAGGCTTGGCAGGAATGCATCCACTGTGCATGAATGTTGGCAGCAGTGGTCAAGGTAAGGCACTGCCTCAAGAAGACCAGGTTCCGTGCTGTCACGTGGCACTACTGATAGGGAAGACTGCTATGTGCGGCGTATAGCCGTATCGAGTCGTACTGCGTCTGCAGCAGAAATTCGAGCAGAAGTTGGCACCACAGTGACACAACGAACTGTTACCAATCGGTTACTTCAAGGACAGCTCCGTGCCAGACGTCCTGTAGCTTGCATTCCACTAACGCCAAACCACTGCCGTTTGCGACGTCAGTGGTGTCAAGCTAGATCTCATTGGAGGATGGAGTGGAGATGTTTTGTTTTCTCATGAAAGCTGGTTCTACCTTGGCGCCAGTGATGGCCGTGTTGGTTAGGAGGAGGCCAGGTTAGGTTGGTTAGGAGCGGCTGCAGCCATACTATCTGCGGCCTAGACACACTGGACCTGGAGTTATGGTCTGGGGAGCAATTTCTTATGGCAGCAGAAGCAGTCTCGTGGTTGTCCCATGCACTCTGACAGCAAATGTGTACGTCGTTCTGATGATTCAACCTGTTGTTCTGTCCTTCATAAGTAGCATTCCAGGAGGTGTTTTCCAACAGAATAACGCTCGACCTCATACTGGTGTTGTAATCCAACGTGCTCTACGGGTTGTCGACATGTTGCCTTGACCTGCCAGATCTGTCTCCAATTGAGTACGTATGGGACATAGACGACAACTCCAGCGTCATCCACAACCAGCATTAACCGTCTCTGTATTGATCGAACAAGTGCAACAGGCATGGAACTCCATCCCACAAACAGACATCCAGCACCTGTGTGATTCAATACATACACGTTTGTATGCTTGAATTCAAAATTCTGGCAGTTACACCGGTTATGAATGTACCTGTATTTCACTTCTGCAGTGACTCTTCTCGGGCTTAAATTAACCTGTGGTCTTAAAATTGTAATCAATTACGTACTTTATTTATATTAATGTATTGCTGGAATTTCATTACTCTACAATAATTATTTCTTGGTGTTTGGATTTTTTTTCCCTCAGTGTATATAAATGTATTATTTTATAGTAAATTCACAATATTAAAATTATATTGAATTATAAAATTCAAATTTAAAGAGAAAATGAATTAAATGCTTCAGAATTTACAGAAAAATGTTTAGGAAATAGAAAGAAAATATATTTCTATCAAGTGCATTTCAATTAATAATTCCATTTCACATTTTATAAGTAAAGAAGGGCCGCGGTGACCTAGTTGGTTAGGGCATCAGTCTCGCAATCGCAAACATCAGAGTTAGATTCCCCACCGACTGAAGCCCGTCATGTTCACTAACGGAGAATGGGGCACAAAAAATATATTGTGATTCCAATGTCGTCATGTTCCCATTCCAAATGAATCCAGATGGTGCTGCCATCTAGGAGCCAGACGTAGTTCCACCATCTTGAGAGGGTGCTCTGTTCAAAAACGGAAGACGCTCTTTCTGACTACATTGGCTCAGACGGGCGGTCTTGGCCGCGTCAAGTGTTATAAGTAACAATAATAACATACATAAGTTAAAAAATAATCGAATATATATTTAATGAAGCTATAAAAATAAAACCATGTATTTTTAACATTAATTACATACACAAAAATATAGTTTAATACAAGTAATAAAGTGAAATGTATTTCGATAATTTTCTTTTATAACAGGATATAACTACTTTATTTGCAAACTTAATAAAATTACAACAACGAGCTAATAACAGAACAACAGCAACTACAAAAACTGATACATAACATTAAAAAAAAAAAAAAAGATATTATTGGGAGAATTTCCTTGTTCCGCCTAGCACCATCTACCTTAAGTTTTACAGGGAAGGTAGTTGTACACCTATCCCCCGATTTACACTGAAGATAGGTTCCTTAGAAAACCGTGTAAATCGAAATCGTGGATTCTTATACGTAAAACCGTGTAAATCGAAAACAAACTAAAATGTGCATAATTCAGTCATTTATTTCAGCGTAAACTAAATATATCTTAAAAACATAAAATTAACTGTCTATTTATAAAATGACAAAAATATAAAGGTATATGTATATAATTAATTTTACATATAGAAACGAGAAATATAAATTAAAAAATTTAACCAGAAATTTAGTTGTTATTCCTCTCGTAGATTTTATTCCTGATTGGTATATCACTTGATAGCGGTTGAAGCGATTAAATTCGATGTTAGATGAATTAGAAACAACTTCAGATGGGTGAACCTTGGTAGTGAAATCCCTTATTAACAATTGTGTTTCGTTTTTGATCAAATATTTATAGACCTCATATTGAGTTAAGCGTTGAGTTACCTGAAAATTCGCTTGATGTACTGTGCCTTAAAGGTCGAAATTATCCCTTGATCAAACGGCTGTAATAAAGAAGTCGTATTCTTGGGTAAAAATACAACTTGCACATTTTCGTGATGTAAATCTTGAGGATGGCCTAGAAATTTAAAAACCGTGTAAAAGTGAAATCGTGTAAACCGAGTACCGTGTAAATCGGGGGATAGGTGTAGTTATAATCGCTACACTAATTTTATATAGAAATTCTTATTTAAGCGATTTTATTATACCACATAAAATATGATACTAAGCTCTCAAAATAATGTAATGTACAACAATGTTTTAAATGAGTTGGATTCAACATAATAACAAATATTCATAACGTTTCTATAAGGTAAGCGAAAAAATGAATTCGTATAATAAATTAATATAGAAAACATTAAACGTAACCAACAAATGTATTCTGGCGATTTATAAAATTTAGTATTAAGATATTGTTTATAAGTATGCTAGAATAAGATTGTAATATGTAACAAGTAATAAATGATTACTTATTACATATAGCAATCTTGTAGTTATAACCACAAACTTATATAAGTATTTAAGCAAAACTACATATATAAATCATTACATTTATTTTATTAACCTTGGAAATTGAAATGCATTTTTTTTAGAAATCTCATAAGATTGATAATTCTTCCTTTCAAGTGATTATTAATTATACATGAAAATATCAAATATTTTCAAAAGCTGAAATGAAAATCAAAACAACGACGAATAAAGAATTTTTCATAAAACTTCCGGGTTAGAATACGATGAGTCAGCCAGTATTATATTTCAATTTCAATGGCACTTATTCAAAATTTGTATTTTATTTATAAAACGAAAATACTATTTTTCATTAATAGCATTGTAATTCAAAATTAAACTGCGATAAGGTACCCAATTTATATATATTAATAATTCTAATGAAAAATATTTGCATTTATCTTTGATTTAATCGAATCGCAGTATTCGATTTTCGAAATTTTACATAATATTATTTAATTATTAATTTTGGTACTACTTCACTTTTGGAGATTACACAAGAAAAATCACTCGCGAACAACTTTGATGATTATCATACCTTGCTTTATTTTACGAACAGGAATTTTGAAAAACACAGTGCAAAATAGTAAATACAATACAGCTTAGATTTTCAAATCAGAAGCAGAACAAAGACATGCGCGCACGTCACGTGATATTGTTTTTAATCAGTGGTGTTGTGCTAATTTTTTTTTTTTTTTTTTTTTTTTTTTTTTTTTTTAATACTGGAACGCGTATATATAATTATATAGACAGAGCCGATCCTGGATAGGCGGCCGCTCTGTGCGGTCTCATGTCCCAAATTTGACGACGGGGGGAGATTTCCCCAATTTTCGCCTGTCGCCAGGATCGGCTCTGTATATAGCATAAAAAGGAAAGGAAACGAAAATCATTACGAAATCCATTTTATGTATATATATGTGTGTTTATAACAATAATAGGAACGTTTAATAAAAATTAGTTAACAAATTATAAAATGCGCATAGTAGATACTCAAACAATATTGCATAAATGTTTTTAACAATACATGAAAACACTAATGGTTTTTATAAAATATTCCAAATAGGATTATGTTCAGGATCATATGAAGAATATTCATTATGCTTTTGGCAGAAATATCAGAAATTTATCAAATAGATTGGAGACTTTACTGTGCGTGTGTGTTTGACAGTTATCTCTGGAATATTTTATAAAAAAACTTTCTACGATGGCGGCATTTTTTGGGCTATAATTTGATTAGCTATTGTTTGATATAGATTTGATTAATTGATTTTAATACATTTTCAGATGTATTTTTAAAAGAAATTTTATATAGTTTTGAGTAAATATTTTCAGTTTGTTATAAAGAGAATATTTTTTGCTCCTTTAACAAACTTCTTATTCTGTGACTAGTATTTAATGTATATGATTTAGCTTGGTTTTAAAATTAACATGTCATAGCAAAAGATTATTATGATCTTATTCCCAAATAAATACTGGAAAGTATATCTTTTTAACTAATTTCCTTTTAATAAATGTTACATAAAAATCAAACTTAGTTTCAGTTATAACTTTACACCAAACAATAATTACATCACTTTAGTATATTTAGCTATTTTTTTATTTAGAAAAAATTCCAATTTGTGCGTGTATTTGACTCCATTTTAGCCATGGACATAATTTAAAAAAAATTAATATAAATTTAATGATGTGTTAATCATATTACAATATCAATAAATTGGATTGAAAAGATGTAACTTTGTTTTTAAAGTACAGTGAATAACATTCAATATAAAATCGGTTGAGTTTTGAAATAATAATCCCAAATTTCTAAAGTTTTATATCGTGCCTATTGAGATAATTTTATATTTCAAATGCGAGACACCAAACTTTTTAAATATTTAATAAAAAAGCCACATAGTTCTCAAGCAATCATACAAACGGAAGATACCCGCTCAGATGTATTGCGCATGCGTGAGATCTTCCTGCCGTCGCTTCAGTATGTGGTACTTTCAACATTGTCTCTGGCAGGCAGCAACGCTGCCGAGAAGCGATAGGTGGAGCGTTGGAGGCATGCTGCCTCAATGTGCGGCCTGTCTAACACTTTTTAATCAACACTTTGACTTAGGTAGCGTGCATAGAATATTTTGCTAACAGTAGTACTTATTAATCTTATTATTATATTGTATTGGGGTTCAAACCCTTGTTTATAATAATACATATATAAATTCGTCAAAAATTAGAAAAAAAAATTCGCAATTCTTTTTAATTTTTTTCAATCGTCAGCCAATTCTCGTTATCAGAAATCATCTTTAGTTTCGGAACGCGTTCCTGTCCCAAAAGGAAGTACCGGAACGACGTTCTGGAGCGTTCAGGCTCGACAACACCACTGTTTTTAATAGAACAGAATAAGTTTGTGTTTTGAGGGGAACGGTTATGATTCTCGAGCGGGAATTATTCCCCATCTCTTTTTTGTTAAGTATGTTTGTGTCTGAATAAAATAATTTAAGAGACACTGGTCCATCGTCCGTATGTATTACTATAATACAATCCTTACAATCTAATCGTCTCTAAACTATAAATTACAACTACGATATTCCTTCGATTCCAATGGCTGAAATCAAAACAGCAAACAGGATAATATTTTCTTCTTGTTCCAAGGGTTGGAATTAAAACAGCATTCCTTCTATTCCACGGGTTGGAATTAATCATAACAGGAAACATTTTTTCATTTCAAAATAGCGGGACGTTATGTTCTGATTCCAAGGGTAGGGAATCGAACTCCACAAACAACAATAGCAGGTTGTCATCATTTACTTCCTTTGTCGGGATGACAATATTTCTCCATTCTGGCTTTCACTGACAGAATCAGCCATCAAGCAGAATTTTTCAGAATTATTCGAAAAAATTCGAAAAAACCACTCACAATAAATATCGGGATGAAACTTTGCATTTTCGAAGTCGAGATCTTTCTTTTTCGTTGGGCGCCATTATAACTACTTTATTTGCAACTAAATAAAATTACAACAACGAGCAATTAACAGAACAGCAGCAATAGAAAAACTAATAGATAACATAAAAAAAAAGATATTATTGGGAGAACTTCTTTGTTGCACCTAGCGCCATCTATCTTAGGTTTCACAGGGAAGGTAGTTGTAGTTATAACCGCTACAAGGAATAATATATATTCCTTAGAGAAACATTTCATATTTTTAAGAAAAGTAAGGATGATTATTATTAGAAACATATTAATCCACGTTAGAGTTATTAAAAACTATAAGGATGACAATGATTATTCTATAGTATATAATTATGGAGTAAAATAAACTAATTTAAAATAAAATTAATTTAAGGTAGAATAATTAATTTAAGAAGTCAGTAAATAAGTGTTATAGTAATATAAAAATTCACATGTAAATGAAAAGTGGGAAATGGAAATGTTATCAACTTGAAAGATGTGCTTAACGACATTTTTAAGAATACAAGAAGTGTGTTTCTAACCAACCCTAACTAATGAATCGTTAATGAAAAAATATGGAAAGAAATTAAAATGAGAAATCCTACAATATGTTCATATTTATCATATTCTATGCGCAAAAAATTTGTTACAATTAAAATTAATTGGGAGAAAATTTGTTATCCTATTGTTCCATAATTTTAATCAGTTACTTGAAACAATTTAATTGCTGTAGTTTCTTAAATTAAAACGAATGTTTATTTCCTCATATAACATAATTTTGTGTATTAGGGCTCAAATTAAAAATTTTCTCAGAAATATCTCTTCCATAATTTCTAATCTGAGCAAGAATGAATCGCTTGAAACAGAATACCCTTCAAGAGAAACTTACTTAGTATTGTACTAAGGAATTTCTTTATGGATAAGAAATTAAAATTTAATGATAAAAATAAATATGAGTGAGTTTATAATAGTTGATTTTTTAATAGTATTTCCCGGTTTAATAGAAAAATCCCAAACTATCTTTATAATTACCTACATAATTCAGGATTATTGCATGCTTCAATCGAGAAAAACTTTTCTGGAATTAACACTTGCTTTCTTAAGTTTATTGCTTTTCTTAAAAACAATTATTGTTGTATTTAATCAAATGAAATTTCAAATCTCATTACAATCAAGACTCAAATTTTTCAAAATATTCCTTACCAATGTTTAATGTTGTTACATAAATATATATTTAAAAGCATTTATTTACTTGGGTTTACTAAATATTTCAAATAGACTGACGGTAATTATTCAAAAAGATACAGAAATCCTAATAAAAATAGGCTGTGCTGCTGTTGAAAGGTAGATTTTGCCCTTCAAACTAAAATATTAAAAAAAATCTGCGAAATGAGCTAAGCAATAACTAATGTTCATAGTAAAATAATCCGACGTGATGAAAAAATGTTTATCTTATTCGAAAAAGCATACATTAATTTTTTGAACATTAAATCGTAAATGAAAGATGAAAGTATATTTTTTCGATTCAAAATTTTTCGATAAGTTTTGTACAAATATAAATTAAAAGCATATAGTCATAAGGGATTAAAATATCAGCAATCCAGGCTAGGTAGTCGACCCTTTCATTTCCGTTGACCAAAATGAGATGGAATCCACTGAATGGATAAATTGACCAGAAGAAAGCCGGACAAGAAAATCTAAAATGTCCAGGTTTGTCTTGTCTCCTATCACAGTCCATTTAGGTATTATATTGAAGCACGATTTTCAGTCAAAATCCAGACATCATGTGGATGTCTCTCTATTTGATATAAGTATGATAAGCCTCTCATGATAGCAATAAGCTCTAATCTAAAAACCAAACAAAAGTCAGGATTACACAGAAGCAGTAATGTACACTCTATTGACAGAAATTCCCTCATCGTCTTTGATACCATCAGCTATTATGTTGATCATTATTACTGAAGAACTTGTTGCAGTATTTTGAGAGAAGGTAACTCCTCAATGAAAGAATAAAGCAAGCATATCCTCATGGAGCGTTATGTCATTAGGACAACTGCGACGAATATTTAAATTCAACTGATAAACACTCGACTAAACCCTTTCAATTCTATTTAGATTAGTACTGGAAGTACAGTTAAAGGGAAAAAAAAAAAAAAAAAAAAAAAAAAAAACAAGAACAGAAATTAACAAGACAAATGTATGTAGTTCGAAGAGTGCTAGCATCCTCTTCCGGACATGAACTTAAGAACATTTATTCTATTTCTGCATTTTGCTAGCTGCACATCAATATGGTTTTTGTTTGTAATTTCCTGGTCTAAAACATAACCCAGATTTATAGTACTTTTTATATAGTTTAGCTGTGTTCTTTTCATGAAAAGCTTAGGCTTATATAATTGTAAATGTGTCTATCAGTATTCAGATTCTACTCAATTGCATCAATATCTGAGCTAGAGAGCCAAATTATAATATCATCAGCAAAGATTTCCCTCTCAATACCAGCAATGTAAATAGAAAACAGGGTGAGGTTCAAAACAACCCTGTGAAACACCGTCTCAAGCCAAATGGATCAGACATAGAATTATTATACTTAACTCTAAAGGATCTATTCCAAAGAAAGTCTGAGATCTAAAGAAGGACTCTGCACTTGATATCAAAATCATCATAAAGTGTGGTAATTAGCAACTGCCGCCAAGTATTAAAGGCCTTAGATTTGTCTAAAAGGACAGCAGCCGAAATGTTAGCAGGCTTCATGTGCGTTACACACTGGAGAAAAAAATCTCATCTGTGGTGCTATCACTCCTTCTATATCTATATTGTTCCAGTGGCAATAAATCGAAGGAAACAATTTGCTGAAATTGTTCAACAGGTTTGTAACTTTACAAATTGTGAATTCATAATTTTATTGATTGAGGATTTATAATAAAGGACTAAGAAATCCTGCTTCAGATCATCACAATAAATAAAAACAGATAAATAGATCAAGAATATGGTGATTGCATTCAAGAGAGTAAGTTGGTGGAAGTACTAAATCGCAGCGAAAAACAATGAGCCTGCATCTGCCTTCTGTACATCGACTGTAGAAAAAATGATTAAACGAAGAAAATATAATATAATCCAAAGGTGATAGCTCTACCAAAGTGAGTCAGCACGAGTAGGCGAAACCAACATCCAGCATGAGCCACAGACCCCCACTGTCGTCATTTCGCAGTTGGTGTACGACACTTTTAACATTATCATATCGAGCAGAAAATTATTCCCGATCCATTTCAGCAGCTGCATTCATGATATTCGCAGCTACGGCTATAATTCATTCAAAACCACAGACACGTGCTGGTAATGGAGTCGAGATAAACTACGTGATTTTTGAAGTTGCATCATTTAGTATTTACAGATGAGTCTAGACAATTATATTAAAGATATTTTTACTATTCAAAATAAAGAGACAATTTATACGACAATAAAACAATTTTCTTCAGATAGATTATTAGCTAGATTATAAAAATTAATGTATTGGTTGATTTTTTTTTATAGGTTTTGTTGATTTTGTTTAGTATTGCACTATTACAGCAGATATCTCATATACAGCAAAGAAAGTGACAGGGGAAATCATTTTACGCAACTATAATTAATGTTTATTTTCATCGAATAAAGCAATGATGAAAACGAAAAAACATTTTCCTGGTGACAAGTTTCCAATATCTTTAAAAATAAATTTTTATACTCGATCTGAATTACGAAAACTAATTATTAAGAATTCATTAAAAAACAAATAAATCACTTAGAATTAATATATATATATATATATATATATATATATATATATATATATACGAGGGTCACTCTGAAATTTTTGAGATACAACTAGGTTTTTAAAGTTATACTTACAAAATTTTAGGTGTGTTCAAAGTAATCTCCTCCAGCATCAATGCACTTTTGTAGACGAATTTTCCACAGATTAAATGCCTCAAGGCATTCATTTCTTGGAATAGATGAAAAAAATGCATTTATACCCACATCAATCTTTTCTTCAGTACGAAAACGACGTCCACGTAGGTTCTTTTTTAGATTAAAGAATAACCAAAAGTCGCACATAGATGAATACGGCGGATGTTCGATCACTTTAATTTGTTTTTGTTTAAGAAACTCAACTGTTAATCCGGCTGTTTGTGAAGATGCATTGTCATGGTGAAGCATTAGTCCCCTAACATTCAGTTCTTGTAGAATTTCTGGAAGACATTTAGTGGTATACCAGTTTGCTGTTACTGTCTTCTGTCCTTCCAACTTGATGGCTTTGACCAATCCCGTACTTCTGAAAAAAACGGCATACATCACTTTTTTCAGTGCGCGTTGTTTTTTCACCATTGTCGGCGTGGGATCATCTTCAAAGACCAATACTTTGCTTTCCCAACGTGTTGGAACGTCTAAAAACGGTATGTACTTATGATCACCATATACAATTTTAGAAATGATGTGGTGGCCACCATCATTTAGCAATTTAAGAGTTTCTTTACTGATTCTGACACGCTCCTCTTTTTGGTGCTCACTTAGATTATGGAGAACCCAACGGCAAACTACTTTTTTCCTATGTAATTCTTCATGAACGATTTTGTGTATGGCTGCGGATCCAATGTTAAGTTCCTTCTGTATCATTTGATAGGTACAGCGATTATCATCCATTAACATTTTTCGTATGGCAGACACATTATCCGGGATTACTGCAGACGGCGGCCTTCCTGTGTGTTCTTCATCCTGAAGAAAATTGCGACCTCTTCTAAATTCTCTAAACCATATGAATACAGTAGCACGAGCTGGAGATTCATCACCGAATGCTAATTGCAACCGTTGAACGCATTCTTCTTGATTTAATCCTGCTTTAAAATCGTAGAAAATCACAGAGCTAAAATATTCTCGCGTCAACTCCATTTTCTCTTCTGTTTAAAATTTATTCTACGCTAAGCAAATTGAAGTAAGTCAGTAAAAAAATCGTCTGCTGTGTTAAAATACTTTGTATTTTAAAATTAAACCGTTATTTTTATTTTGTAAATTCTCGTCTGCGCGTATCTCAAAAATTTCAGAGTAAACCTCGTATATATGCGTGTGTGTATAAATATACATATACGCATTGCGCATTCTAATTCTGAACAACTCAATTTCAGTGATAAAAGAATGTTTCCTCTTTTAATATATGCAAATACAACATTTATTCTTCGGTTATTTTAAATCATTAAAATATTATGAATATTTAAAAACTATAGCATTAAAAAGAAAAACTTTTCTTTAAAAATAATTGTTTGCATTTTAGATAACTGAACATTTTAGTTTAAATAATTACAAAATGCTATAATTACATAATATGTAACAGAATTTACTTTTTTAGTATAATATTTAATAAAATGTATAGAGGAATTATTTTTAATCTTTTTTCAAATACTGGAGAAATAAAGAATTTGGTAAAATATATTCAAAAAGTAACTTTAAAAGCACTTGGAAAAAATCGACTCCAACTCAAAATTTCTGGAACATCTTTCAGAAATTTAGTATCTTAAATAAAACTGACTACAAAATAAGAAATGCTTACAGTGAATATTTTTAATTCAGATTTATTTAAGTTAAAAGAAAATAAAGTACCTTACACTTTATTTAAAATATTTTACTTAAAAATAGAAAAGAAAATTAAGTTTTGAATATATATAAAAAAAATAAATATATAATATTTTGTATCTTCGATTTTTTTTGAAAGGCTACCCAACTTAAAATTCATAAGCTAATATTTGTTCGTTTCAGTAGAGAAATTATTTTTAACCCCCCATATTTTTAATTAAATTAACCTTCATTAATTTTATTATCACCCATGATGATTCTTTTTTCAAAAAAATCAAAATGTTTCATCAAGGAAATTAACATTGTGTGGGTGGCAATACTTCTCTTTAATGCGATCAATGCTTCATTTATAACTGGATAAGAAATTGTGTGAATTCTATTATGACAGAAGAAAAAATAAGGAAAGAAAACTGTCAAGCTTTTTTCAGCTACCAATTTAGATGATGGGTCAAGGTTGATACATTTTTAAAGACTAAGCGTATATTTTCCATTAATTATTTAAAACGTATTTTATGAAGCATAATAATATTTTTCAAAACACATTCTTGCAAGAAAGTTTCTTAGCTCTGATTTATTTCTTTAAAATAAAGGGAAAGTATAGTTATAAATATGCTGAATAATTCTGACTTTTATCAAATTAAAAAATATCTGATAATTCTACCAGTTTAAAAATGTTGATTTGTCTGAAAATAAAAAAAATAACTAAATAAATAAAAAAGGAATTTCAAATGTTTCATTACCTGAATGAGACAATGTTTAATCAGTCAATGAAGGGAGAAAATTAAATTCATTATAATTTATTCCAGTTCATTTTTATGTGGTATAGAAATTCATAAATGATTTAAGTTAAAATGTTTCAACTTAGCGCAAAAATTCTATTGAAAACAAGTTTATCTGTCAGTAAAAATAAAACTAATAACTACATAAGCGAACCGGAAGTGAAGGAGCTGAAATGAGAAGACTGATTGGAATGTTTTCAGCTGCGGCCATTGTTCGTTGATAAAATAAAATCAGATTATTTTAGTAGTTCTTGTAATATTTTTGAAGTTTCTCAATTCATATTCTCTTAATTGAGATGCATACCTTTCTATAGTTTCATTGAAAGTTTTAATCGCGCTCATCATGTCCATTTTAGGTTTTAAAGCATTGATTGTAGTAAATTTTTATTTATATAATTCATTGATTCTATGTCATAAATTAAATTGTTAATATCTGAGGTCATTATCGGGTTGGTCGCGGGTACTCCTAAAATGTCTTCGCGGTCTACCAGTCGACCGCGGTTGACGTCTTGGCCACCCCTGCTCTATATTAATATTTTTCTTTAAGCAA
>JAPDSC010147901.1:0-12805 GCA_026290005.1 Latrodectus geometricus
TTTTTGCATGGAATTTAGCAGTACTTTCTCAATGCAACACAACACACATTTTGAAATAATAAGTACTGTATAGAATACATTAGGTAGAAAAATTTTCAAATTACAAAAAAGAGCATGAGTTGAGAAGCGAAATAAATGTATAGCACATATATGCTATACAGAAGCGAAAAAAATCACATCTTATATTCTGTTATTAAATAAAGTTTTGACAGATATAAAATTTAAGATAAAAGCTGTCAATATAAAAAAATTTTTTTCTTTAAATGAAACAATTGAATTTAAGTAATAAAAACATTCTAACCTGTTCATGGACTCAAACATTAAGTTTTTCTAATCCAATAAATTATTTTTAAATGAAACCATAAAATTCAAGACTTAGAACATATCTTAACATTATTCGAGATTTTTAAGCACTTGAACAAATCCTTTAAAAAAGTATGAATCATGGCCTATGTATAAATGCCCATTTCACAATTTTTTTCAGTTATTTTTAATACCAATTTAAACTTGTAAATTATTTTGACTTAAAAAAGACTAATATGCAAGCAATATTACTGAATTAATAATACGCTAATTTTATTTTTAAAATAAAAAATTATTTTATTTTTAAAATAATTAAATAATAAATAAAAAAAATAATACAAAAAATCATTAAATATTTTTTGTATTAAAACAGAAAGAAAATATATTATTTCACATGTTTATAAAAATACCGTTAACAGTAATAGTATATTTTTAAAAAAATCCATTTTTTTTCCCATGTGAAAAGACTTTAATATAAAGGCAATACAATATAAAATAATCACTTGTTTCAATTTACTACAAAATACTTATTTTTAGTTATGCGAAATTGTGAGATGCAATACAATTTTCATTTATTTTTATATGTATAAAAAGTATTAATATTTTTAAAATTAAATAAAAAGGAGTGATCTGTTTTAGAAATAAAATTCATGTGATATTTTCATTGCAGAATTGGAAAAGACAAATAACCTTGTTCTATTTTCATTTGCAAATCCTGCTTCTAATTTTTAGTTGCAATATAAATTATTTGTAATTTTATTAACTTTAGGTCATAATTTATCATTTTATAAAAATTCTATTTTTAAATGGTATTTTAATAATTTAATTCTGAATGAATTTGGTTTACAGGTTGAATTCTCTTTTATTATAAGCCTTATTAAATCAGAAAGAAATATAATGCTTATATTGCTATCTATTTTAGTCAGTATCTAATATCATTGAATGTTAATTGCATAATTACTTTACCACAATATTTTTAATTAGTAACAATCAATAATAGTTTCTATTCATAACTTTCCTGTTTAGAAATTTAAAAATTAATAGATACCATGCGATTCGGCATATGATCGAACACCTATGTTCGATCATATGCCGAAACCTATAAATTGGCAATATTTCCTCATGTTACAATTTTTCTTTTATTAAAACTTGAGAAAAAGAAAAACATTAGAAATAAACATGATATCAATTTCAATTTATTAATCAATTATGGTAGTGAATTTATGATTTTGGAAGTAAAAACACAATGTTGAAGAATAAGAAATTAGTTGTGTGTATGTACTTCCCAAAGGATATCTAATGAAATAAGCACTTCATAATTTTTTAGGTTTATTTATAGAAAAAGAATGTGGTTTACCTCATATAAAAATCTTCCAGAGTTTATATGCAGAAAAAATTCATTGACTCGTTCTTCTAAATTTTAAAAATTATAATAAAATATAAAATTATTGTATTACATAATATTTTGAATTTGTTATTATAAAATTGTTCATTTTTGAAATCCTCTACCTTTACTTTAGAATGCTCAGCTTTTAACTAGTTATTTGTATAAAATTAAAATTCAAAAACAACTATTTTTTCTGAAATCTAGTTCATAAAATTTAACCGATATATTAAATTTTTTAAAATTCAAAATATCACATGGGATTTTTGATATTTTGGCATGAGCATAAAAGAATGCATTGTTATTCAGTGTTTAGTACTTCTTTTTTAATTAAAAATATAGCTCTAGAGTTCTTTATAATCATAATAGCAGATGCTATAGAGAATTAAAATTTGCAAAAGTTAATAAAGCAAAATTTCATATAAAATTGCTTTTTTTTTACTAAAATGCTTAACTTTGAAAGAGGCAATCGTGGAATAATTCCTGCAAAATAAAAAGAAATATTTTGTCAGGGTAGAAAATTTGCCATTTTAATGTATTTATCTCGAGAATTTATGTATGTTATTTTCATATTCGAAATTATAAAACAGAGTAGAAATATTAATATTTAAGAGCTGCATATAAGATTAGTTTGAGAACATTTTTCACTTACAAAAACAAATTTAATTAAAACTTGTAGTTTAGAATGATTTTAAATCACTATAAATATCAATGCCCCAGGGTAGGAGTTGAATTTAAAGTCAGAATGCAAACCATTTAGAAAGAAACTTGGCTTTACAGAAAAAAATATTAATAAAGAAAGGATATACACTTGTTTTTAAATATATTTTGATAATATTTAATAGCATCTCAATCTGTCAAGCTAAGATAAAAAAAATTTTATATGTGCTATGAATTAATATAATTATATACCAAGTAAATGTTTACAAAATTAATACAATTGTAGCTTTCTCCATTATTAGTTAAATCATAGAACGAAAGAAAAACAAGCAATATTTTAAGGTGTTTGATGATCATTCTCACAAGTATTATCATTATCAGGCTTAAGGCAGTAGACAA
Organism: Latrodectus geometricus; assembly: GCA_026290005.1. NCBI lineage: Eukaryota > Metazoa > Arthropoda > Arachnida > Araneae > Theridiidae > Latrodectus > Latrodectus geometricus. Next base: position 2,747 of record JAPDSC010147901.1, read on the forward strand.
TATTGTTTTTAAGGTATTTTTAAGAACTGAATAATTATTCATGTGTTATTAATACTTATGTATGAGTATGCCATTAATACTTAACATAACAAGTTAACTTGATAAATATGGATTAATTATATCCTAATCAATAAGAATTTTAAAGGTATTTTAATAGCAAATATAATACAGAACATAAAATGCAATTTGTAACTAATTATGATGTTAAATAAAATGAAATAGAATCGTACAGTAGTATTTAAGACAGTATCTAAAAATTTTTTTTCATTTAAAATGTTTAAACATGTAAAATAATGATAAGAGTACAATACAATGCTTTTTTCAATATTAAAACATACTAAGTCCAATGTTTAATGAAATGATTTTTTTCCTCTTCATTTAACACAATTTCTTCTAGTGAATCTTCTCCAAATATTATAACAATCACTCACATACCTGTGTAATAAATGAAAGTAAATAATTCAAACATATAATATACATAATACATTAACATATGGTTTGAAATGAAATAACGTTAGAAGTAATTAATACACACACAATTTCAATTGAAAGCAAAAACATGTATGCAACATTTTCATTTAACAATTTATTTAGAAGCATAGTTTTAACTGTGTAAATTAACAATTTGGAATCTGTAGTTACAGATTGATGATTGACAACTGAGCTACAACAGCAATAAATACTAAACTTATATTTAGATAGAAATAATTTTGAAATTCAATAAAATATAATAAATTCAAATAAGTTTAAAGAGATAAAACTTTATTTCATATAAATTAAATAAAGTTTTATCTCTTTAAACTTATTATTATATTCATTTATATGGGGAATGTTTGTCTACAAATAATTTCAAAAATAAATAAGCTATGCACAATAGATATATTAGCAAATTTCTATGAAGCCCTAGTGATAATATTTATACAATTAAATAGTCTGAATAAAAAAAGTCTTTCAAATTAACACTTTTCATTCTGCAGTATAGGAGATAACAAAGCCTATTAATAAAACGAGGGAATGTAATAAATGGGCGATATAATTTTGTAATAATTGTCATTAGCCATAATATTTTATAGTACATGATTGTAAATAAAATAATAAATACAAATAAGTAATAGCTAAAATCAATAAAAATAAAGATGAATTTAAACAAAATAAAAATAAAATGTTTAAATCAAAAATGAATTGTTATTGTCTTTTAATTTTTTTTGAGGTAAAATGAAAAAAATTTCTCCTTTCAGAATAACTTAACTTTAGAGTTAATCATATATAATTTTTAAAGGATTCAAATATTAGTATACCCTATTGAAAATTAAATTGTTCAAAAAATGTTTTCAAAAGTAATTCAATGGTAGTAAAATGATAATTTTGCTGCTATAACAGTCTATGAATTTCACTAACTTGCACTTTTAAAACAGAAGCAAATTAAATCAGACATTCTCTTTAGAATAATTTTCTTCATATATAGATATTATAAGAACATAATTATCAATATATTGGTGTGATTCTATTAAAAATAATTACATGGATGGAAAACTTTTTACTTAAAATATTATAGATCATTTTATCGTTTTACAATGATTAATTTGCAACATCAGTGTATTTTTTTTTAAAAAAAATATTGTAATCATCCCTTGAAAAATATTAATTTCCTTTGTACAGCTAAACTTTTAACATTAAATTCAAATTAGATGTTTCTTCCCCTTAACATTTTATAGTTCATAAATAGTTTTTATGTTCATGTGCAAAATACAAATCATGTAGTAAAAAAAAAAAAAAAAAAAAAAAAAAATTCATGTTTTTTTATTTTATGTTCTTTAGGTAACATCAAATTATGATAAGCTTCCTTTTTCTAGAGAAGTATTTTTTTTTTAAACAAATATGATATCTGTTTTCACATCTATTTTGTATTATTTTTCTTATATTTAAAAGTTTAAACTTCTGAAATAATATTTATGCACGCTCGTAATTTCCATGTGTAATACAGTCCTGTCATCAATAATAACATCCGCAATAGTGAAAAAACTTTCAACTAAGATTTCAAAAATGCAGTCATAAAGCTCTCATTAGAATAATTAAAAATTAATATTTTAGCACACAATCTTATTTTGAAGACATGAGGTCACACTTTTAAATTAATTTTGGCTGTTTTATCAGTAATGTACAATTTAACATTATTCATTCCATTTGCCAGTTCATTTACTGCACCTAACCTGACTTCTGTAAGTAGTCTTCAGAGATCTTAGAAAGTAAGTGTTGGATGATTCATAGTCAAATTCATAAACTTACTTTCGTTATAACTTGATTGCATGGGATGTGGATGAGAGTCTTGAAGAATGTGTGGCTGTGGTGTAGCTGTGACTTGAGGATAATTATTTTGCTGAGGGCCCGAATTTTCTTGATTATTATTCATATTAGATGTACCAAACATGTTACCCTTTAAAATACAACAAATAATTGAAATATTATCACAGAAATTTGTAAACAAATAGCATGTTTTAAATATTAAAATGGATATATCCTATTTATATTAAAAGAAAAAATATTTTGTATTTATATTTATAGTATCCAATAATTTACATGTAAAATATTATCTAAAAGAATACAGAAATATTTTTAAGACGTAATTTAATTTCGTAAAATCAACTTCTTAAATTGAATTTCCTAATATCTAAATACTCCTTTGTATTTTTAGTTTGCACAAGGAATTTTACAGTCAATGAACTGCATTAATAAAACTTAATACTGTTAAATTTACTAGAAGCTATCTAACAAAATGAATAAATAAATAAGCTTAAGATTTATAACAACGACTATTCATTACTATTTAGAACTAAATAAGTCACTAACCTTTATATATATATATGAATATAAATAATGCTTTTTATCAAAAAATAAAATTGATAAAAACCTGTTGTTCTTTTGGCTGCAAATGTCCATTTGTATCATCATTTGGATTCTCCTTCTGTTGTGTTTCACTTATATCTGCCTCAGATTTCACTGGGTTTACTGAAAATTGAACATCCATCTTCTCAACTCGCTCCTCATTACCTTCAGCTTGTTCAGTCTGAGAAGAAGGTGTGCCAGCATCACCTCTAGAACGACTATCTCGGGATGCAAATTCTCGCTTCATCTGTTCAACAGCTCGGTCAACCATTTTCTGATATGCTTCATCATCAACAACTTTAGTACATTTCTGTCATTAAAAGCAAAATTTTTTAACAAAAATTTTTCTCTTAATTATGCTTGAAATTAATTACAATTAACTTTTTTAATGAAAATTTTTATATTTATCTTTTAAGAGCATTACTTTTTTCAATTCTTCTTGGAACTGTTCACTAGCTTCCAAGAACTTTCGCTTTTTAGCTTCAAATTTTTCCTCAATCTGTTGCAACTCTGCCTCTAACTTTTTCTATGAAAAAAGTAATCACAAAATAAAATAGTAGTATTAACTGAAGACATACATATCTTTTTGTCATAATTAAATTCAAAATTTCTCTTTTTAGACAATTTATGTTGACTTGGCTTCAAATGTATAAAAAATCATCATGAAAAGTGATAAAAACTAAGAAATGGGCATTTAAAACACTCGAATGAACTGTTTATAGGAAAAAACTGATTCTGATAAAGTCATGTTAATATGATTAAATAGTAAAAGATGAACTGTTTGTGAATAATGCTAAAAAATATCATTAAGAAAAAAGTACTTAGTAGAAGTATGAAAAGATTTTTGAATGTAGCAAAGTGACACATTAAAAATGAAATTAGAACACATGATTTTTCATTTTGACACTGAAAACACATGACATTATTAAAAGTTGACACTGAGCTCACTTTAAATAGTATAAGTTGGAAATTCACTACATTAGATAAGGGTAAAACTGTACAAATTTTTAACAAATATACCTGATTTTATAATTTCTTTTATAATATTCTTAAATGATTAATATTAATTTTTAATAGTAAAAATTAATGGTTATTTTAAAAGCTTTAATAACTCTACAGTAAAACAATTTTATATAAAAATTTGAATTCCTTACCTCTTTTATTCTAATTTATAGTATATTTAAATGATGAATATTAAATTAAGGGTACTTAAAACAAGAAATGAAATTAGTCTAATTATTACTCAATTTAACTGATTTTTCTTTTTATAAATTATTTACATTTAAACAAACTCTCCAGGTTTTTTGTTCATTCTTAAACTCTTTTTAACTACTCAAATAATCCAAAACTTTTGCTTCTCTGAAGCTCCAAGATACTCAATTGTATTTAATATTAATTTGTCCTAGTCTTTTCAGCATAATCCATCTAAATATTTTTAATTAATTATTTTAGAGTAATACAATTTTCCAAATCTGCTTTACTAAGAAGAACTTTGTCTTTTTCCATTATTAAAGGCTGTATTTTCCCTTATTTTGGTACTAGCAAAAGAAGAAAAAGATCTTTGCTAATTATTTCCTGACATCTATATTTTACACCCACAAATATACATATATAAAAATTTAAGAAGATTAGAGAAAAGACAACATATTTTTGTTTACTTTATGATCATTCTAACTAAAAACTATTCATAATTATTGACCACTTACATAATAAAACAATATAAGAATCATTTAATTACCTGATGCATCGTTAGAGATTGAACTTGTCTTTTTAAAACTGCCATGCGCTGCGTAGTAACAACAGATCGCACATCAGGAACAACAGTATCACTGAAAATTTCATTAATTAGTCTGTGATTCCTGAGATACCTCGCTGATGCTACATGTTTTACAGAAAATTCATCAAGTTCTGAAAAGTATAAATATATTTGAGAAGTTGAAAATTTCTATAATATTCAAATATAATACATCAATAAATGACATTAATAATAAATTTTATTTGCTACTTTATATTATTCAACTAAATAAAATAATAAATGTATACAATAAACTATTAATTTTTATTATAAAATTACATCAGGTGTATTTTTTAAAAGTGATAATAAAGAATTGCTAATTTGAGAGAAAAATATAATAATAAAAATGTGACTCAATATAAAATGTGAAAAAAAGTTTACTTTAGAAAGCAGCAGTATAGCTTTGAATACTTGACATTTGATGGCTTTACATCAACTTTTACAATGACAATAATTTAAAAATAAAGGTTTTTGAATTTTGTAACTTTAATACTTATGTATTTTGAAGAAAAACTGAACAATGAAATTTTAAATTCAAGAATAAATACAAGATTTAATTAATATTTCTATACAGATACAGAGCTATGTATTTTTAAATACATTATTTTTAAAGAATGAATCTCCATTTAATACATTATAATTACAATCAAATTTCATAATATACAAAATAAATTAAAATTCTTTGTTTTACTGCAAAGAATTTTAATAAGCACATTTTTAAATTCTTAAAAAATAAAAATAAAAAATACCATCATCATCTTCAGTTGGCTGAATAACCATTTTGCCATCCATTTTCTGAGGTGCTATCAGTGACTGAAATTTAAAAACAAAAATATCTCATATAAATGTTAAAAAATTTATAATTTAGTTCTAATAAATAAGATAATTCGATTTTAATTACATTTTCAGTTATCATAATTTTAGGTATTTCATTGCAAAAATAGCAGTTTTCTTATACATAAATTTTAAACTACATGAAATTAAAATTTCTTTTTCAGCTAGAATTAATGAAAAAAATGCAAGAAAATGATAAAAAAAAATTGTATTGAATAACAAAAAATAAAAGGATTAAATTTATCCATAATTTTATAAATTTTCTTCTTAAAGAATCATATGCTAATATGTGCTATATAAGTTAGATTATCCTGATTTTCTTTCAGAAAGCTTAGTGGATTCTGTGTGTATATGAAATTCATATATGAATGTAAACCATTGGCTTAATAATGTCTTGACAAATAAATAGAGAATCTATTGTGAATGTATTAACACAGTAAATTTTAGATAAATCGATTAGAATGAAAACCAACCTGAAGTAGAAATAATACTTGAGAATTTTAAATAGAATTTGTACCAAATAAACTTATTAATTAATGAATTATTCTCAATCACATCTATGTTTTTATTTTAGATTAATGAAATTATTTAAATAAAAGTTAATTTCTAGGAATTTTTATGAATGTGTAGAAGAACACCTTATCATAGTTACATCCACATTTATTAATTGCTTTAAGAATAATTGATGACTCACAGTTGTTTTATTATAAGTACTAGAAATCCTCAGGTGAAAAATCAATATATTTAATCATAAATGGTATAATAAACTGATAACAGAGATAAATTATTCTTAAAAATTTTATTTAAATTATTTATAACTAAATAATTTTACAATATAAATATTACAATTTGTATTTTGACAAATAGATCTTGTTTGCAGCAGTCCAATGCAAACATTGATTCAGCTACACAAATTTATAAAAATGTAATGACATTTTGTAAAATCATAAATAAGTTCCAATGATTAAAAGTTTAATTTTTTTTTTTTTTTTTTTTTTTTTTAACCTTTAATAAATGTAACATTCAAGAAATGCAAAAATTTAAAAACTATATTTATTATTTCAACTTACTATGGAATATATTCAAACTTTACCAATTCTTAAATTAGATATGAACTTATAAAAAAAAAAAAGTGATGTTCTTGTATTTTAATCAAATTAAATTTAAGAAAAAATATTAAATTAATTTACAATAAAAATATATATAATAATGATTTCTTTGGTAGTTAAAGTTGATGTTAATATAATGACAGTAAAAAGGATAAGAATGCACTCACAGCAGCTGGACTGCGTTCCAATGCTTCACGCTCTTCAGCTGCTTGTTGGGCTTAAGAAAAACAATAATAAAGAATGAAATTCCCACATAGATAAACACATAATTTGTGTTTCATATATGTTAACAATTTAAATATGCTAAAATATAAGAAAGAATAAAAAAACATTTATGTATAACTTAAAAACATAAGATTTTATATTATTAAGTTATACATAAATGAAATTTTCCCCAAAACTATCATTCAGATTTTTACAATAGAATGAATGTCAAATAATATAAATTAATAATCAGCCAATCAAAATAAGTAAATCTCATTATTCCCATTTAGTTATCTGTTAAGTAAAAAATGATTCTTGCTTTTTTCTGAATGTAAGAGAACAAACCAACTTTTGCAAACAATTGACAAAACTGAAAAGTTTCTAATTTTTAAATAAAAACTTCTGCATTTCATAATTAATATTAACGTTGTAATCTGTTATTTTTAATAACTCACTGTTATTTTTAATAAGAAATTTCTAATCTCAATATTTTTATATCACAACATTAATTTATAAATATTTATTATATTTGTAATGTGAAATACACATAATGCTTTAATGAAATGCAAAAAACCATTTGACAACAATCTTTTAATTGCTACCTTGAACATAAGTGTTTTAGTTATGAAAATGCTATTATCCAGTGAGAAGGAAACCTGTCAATGTTTTATTATAAAGACAATATTTCTATACCGATGTTCAACATATCTGTATTTATTGATTTTAATTTATATTTTTGATTAAATAATACAAAAGTTATATTTCAAAAATGAAAGAATTAAGTGTATATGACAATTTTAAATTATAAATGTAATGATCAAATACATCCCAAGTTTTGATTAAACAGAATACAATAAAAATCAAACAATTTAACAATATGATAGCTATTCTTTTTAAAAATGTCTGTAAAATATACATACAATTTATATGGATTCGATAAGTTGATTTAACTAACATAACGTTCTAAATAAAACATTTTTTTTTTTTTATCATATACAGGCTTAAAAAGGTACTGACTAGTTTCCATTTTCATAGCAATTTGATTAAATTCTAGAGAAGGTTATTACCTTCTAAAATAAATACAACGAATTATTTTCATGAAGCATTTTTTTCTTTTTCGTATTTAATTAGCAGCATCATTCATAAAAAATATTAAATATTCCATAAAAAATTACTATACAACATTGACATTGTTTACTTCTTAAAAGTTTAAGCAAATAAAAAAGGACAGAATAACTTCATATCAATTTAATGATGAAGAAAAAATACATTTGGAATAAAATTATTTTAAAGAGTTCAAGTTTTGCTTGTAAAAATAACCAACTAATAAATCAGAAGTTAATGTAAATTTTGTACAGCATACTGCATACATATGTTAAAAGTTAAAAACATAATAAAAAATCCTTATTTACAAAATATACTAACACAGTTAAAATTGACAAGGGACTTAAAAAGATAGAATATTTTGAACATTAAATTAAAATTTAAAACAACTGAAGGCAAGTAATCAAAAGGTGGAAAAAATTTAGTATTAATACCTCTAACTTTTGCAGCTACCCAAGCTTGGTATGCAGGAGAATTATGATAGGATTTAAGTGCTTCATTGTATTCAATCTATTAGATAAAAAAATTTTAATGAAATTTATTTACCAAATAAAATAGTTCATTTTAATTATTTGAAATGTAATACCTAATTACAAACTCTTGCTTGGCAAAACTTTAATTATTCAGGAAACATTATCCTGATATTTTTAAGTCATACATTAATACTATAAATTGATACCTTGTTGGTAGAAAATTTAGCTTAAGGTTTCTTATAGTAAAAATATAATCATTGATAAGAATAAAAGTTAAACATACTGATTATTTTAGCACAACTGTGAATAAAGAACTAATTTCAGTAGTCAATACAATCTTGGAAATACATATAATCTTAAACTCAAGGTTATAAGCAAAAGTTTTTTCCACAATTAATTCTGAGCCTTTTTTTTTTTTTTTTCCTACTACCCACAGAAAAAAGAATATTCATACAAAATAAACAAGCATTGTTTTATAAATAATGTTTAACTTTTATCATGTATTGATAGGAAATATAAATAAAAAGATAATTCTTTCCAGTTTTTACCCTAAGAAAAAAAAAACTTTCTTTAACTATTGCAAAAGTGAAATATTTTATCCTAAAAGCAAATCTTTCAATTCAAAAATATGCTACAAATATATAAAACTGCTAGTTTCAATAATAATTAAAATTGTTAACTAATTTGAATTTTAAAAAACCAAAAAGTATTATGTTTACCATATTTTCAGCATCATATGAATGAATACAGAACATGCTAAAGAATTTTTTATGGAAAACTTTTATCAGCAGAAATATGAAAAAAATGCTATAATAATATATCAAGCTTAGATTTAATTAAGTGATTGTAACGAAAAAAAAAGATAAAAAATTTTGCAATACAGTTCAACAAATCAAAAGAAAATTTCCCAAAGGATTTGATGGTAACTGGTTCTTTATATAAAAGTAAGATAAAAATAAAAAATATAAAAAAAGTTTTAAACTATTTTTCTCGTAATAAAATACATCTTAAAAAGAAAGATTTAATGGTTTTTCTCAGTTAATTCAGTATTTTAAAATATATAGATCCCACCTCCATGCTGCGATAAAAATAGAAAGGAAACTTATAAACAGAAATAAACTTTTTTTTTTTTAATTTTAAATGAAGATAATTAATAAAAAGTTATTAGAAATCTTCATTGCAACTATTAGAATATTTATAATCCTTTCAACAAATCTGTGAGAGGCACATAATACATATAATTATCAGCACAAAAAAATTTAATCTTTTAGCAACTTTCATTATATAAGATGAATGGTTATTATAAAAAAAAAGACATAGAATAAAATATAGAGACTAAACTCAAAACTTGAGTGAAATATAACTGAAAACAGAAGACAAAAGAACCCCCCCCCCCAAAAAAAAATATAATAAATAAATTACTGTAACCTGTATGAATACTTTACATAATAAAAGTCACATAAGAGTATATTATAATTATTTCCAGAAAACAATCAACAACATAAATAAGAAGTAATTAATAGATAAGTGAAAATAAAATCAACATAATTTCAGCAACTACTGAGTAATAAAAAAATTTCACTAAGCAATTAATGAAAATTAAAAGTGTGTGCATATATATATATATATATATATATATATATATATATATATATAT
>JAPDSC010147904.1:0-16158 GCA_026290005.1 Latrodectus geometricus
ATTATCAAACAAGTGTTCTATTTCCGTTTCAGGAACTTTCAACAATTGCTCATTAAATTAAGGGTTTTTAAGCTTTTAGTATACAGAACTGAGCAATTAAGTAGATTTTATATCGGTTCTCGTTTTATCAGATCATCATGTACATGCTTATATCAGTCCTGAACATTTATAATTGTCCAAATCATATTAAATTGTAGATTGAAGTAAAATTTGACACTGTGTTAAAAATATCACGAGGAATTTAAAAATTAAAATGGACAACATTCCATTTTCTTGTGTATACAAATAAAAATAAAAGTTTTATAACTTGCTTCATCCGGATAAGGAATTAAGACAAGATGCATGGAAATAACAATTTGTGAGAAGAAAATAGACTTTTTACAAAAATTTCGATGACTAGTTGCCCTGTTCTTCTTTCCATATGATGTTATGATGTTTCTTTGGTAACCAAGATTTTTCTACGTATATTGAGATTACCTTGTTGAAACTTGCTTCAGATTCTTTATATTCAGAGTCTTTCGTAATTTCAAACTGAGAAATTTCTTTTCTTATTGAGTAGAATTGTTTTCTCAAATTTGTATTTTTAAAAAAGCCATTTTTTGCTTTCTGTTTTTAAAAATTTTTTTTCACGCTTTCATGTGCAGTTTATTCTTAAATTCAAATTTGTTTTATATCTCTATCATCAAAAATTCTTAGTTAATACCGATTTTTAATGATGAATTTTCTTATAGAATTTAATGAACTTCAGTACCTCATTTGCCCCACGTTGCTTCATTTTAAGGTCAGAAAAATGATGTATCGTTTGCTGCTGATAGTGATTGAGAGGGAGATAACTTTCTCCCACACTGGGCTGCTGGAGTTTATTGGTTTGGTAACTTGTCCATTTTGATTTATAACGTCCAAAGTACTTCCGCTGGTGTGGCATGGATGTAGGGAGGAGGGTACTAGCTCAGGTGTAACCTTTTTCACCTGACCGTTTTCCAAAATTACAAGGCATTTCATGATTGGTGACTCTTCCAAACACGTTAACCTTAAGATACTGTCCGGGACTGACTTGCACCGCTATATATGTATAGAATTTAATTTTATTGAAGCGGTAAGAATAGACTAGACTCCACACACATCTTAGAATATGTTTTCTTTTTTAATCTAAATTTTGAGTTCTTATTTAGTGTATAATCATAATATAAATTTTTCTTTACCATCTTATTGTACCGGAATAAATATGTTTATACATCAGAATATATCATTAGTTAAATTTTTGCACATTTTTTTCGGATCAATGTTTTTATTTGCCAATGCATCTTCTTAATCATATCGAATTCAGAAAAAAAAATATGGAGGATCGACTAAAAGCATTTGTTATTGATTTATTCAAATATTTTATATTATATGATTTACCCATGCTATGTTTTTTGATTATTTATGGGTTTATTATTATAATAATCTGTTGACTTATAGTTTAATAAGGAATGCATCTAAAACATTATTACATTAATTTAAGTAATACTTCATCATTTGATTGATTATTTCATTAACATTTTTAAGGCAAATTGTTTATTATTACACTCACAACTTTCAAGAATACCAATTTTTATATAATATTTTAAATTTTATTCCTGATAATTGATATTCTGCTTTACAAGAGTAACTAAAATTATCAATATTAAACTATTTATGTATGCATGATGAATATTAAAATTTAATCTAAATTCTCCGCGTTACTAAAATAAATCTAAAAATTAATCATGAATGCATACAAAATTTTATTATATTAGGATTTTTGAATAAGCTTATTATGTATGCAAGTAAAACTTTTGTTTTAATTAAATATTTCGATAAATTAAAACATACATAAAATATTTCTGATTTTTTTCTGAACAATAAATTATATATTGCTCCTATTTTATAATTATCGAATATGTTATATTTTTAATTTTTTTGTATTTTTATGCAATGTTTTAATCAAAAATCATTTCCTAACTTAAGAAACATGTAAACTTAATTTCTTTAAGCAAAGGGAATATAAAAAAAAATTAACTTTGTGGCAAATATAACTTTTTAAACGCGTTAGAACACAAATTGATTTTAATTTTAAATTTTAAAGTTATTGTAATTTTTAAATTTTAATAAGAAACTCTGCTTTTGTATTATAGATTAGAAAATTTATTATTTAACTTCTAGAATTTAATTCATGTTTCTTTTCCTGTTTTTTAAGATACGGTGAACATTTAAAATGTAAGAAAATAAAGAATCAAATAGAAAGTTTACTCGAGAGTCTTTCTTAAAGTACTCTTACTCACTTAGAAATGCATACATATATTCAATCCAACATAAAAATCTTTTGCATTTAAACAGTTTTTTAAATTTTTAATTTAAAATAATAGTCTTTCTTTATTATAATTTGCTATTCAAAATAGTGTTGTGTTTTTAACTTTTGAAAGACATAGTAAATTACCTAAAGTAAAATTTGTAAAATGAATTTTGATTACATTTTATTTCAATGTTTAAACTGATAAAGATTTTGAATATTCAAAGCAATTTACTTAAACTAAGAAATTTGTTCAAATATTTTATAATCATCAAATTAGTTATTTACTTAAGGTTATCTTTAATCTGCTACTTTTTAAAACGTAAGGCACAAATAAATAAGGATCAGAAAAATCAGGATCTTTTTATTCTTATGTCTATATATTTAAAGATAATCTTGCACAACTATACAGTACTTAACGTTATTTCTTGCCTTTTAGAGCAAGCAGTCATATTTTTGCACTAAAAGGTAAGCTAATAATGCACTAATATTGCGAAAAGTAATATTTTTGCACTAATAGACAAGAAATACATAAACAAATTTCAATGTATAAGAATAATTAATTCCAATACCTTGCCTTAGAATTTGACACGATTTCAAAATAAAATGATGATAGTTAAATATCTTATTTATAGTTAATATTATTCACACAGATATACTTCATTCAAAATTCTATGTTAATAATTTTAATCGATATATAAATAAATAAAGTAATCAATATATTAATAAAATTAATGAATAAAACTCCATTTTACAAACTTGAACACATTAGTATCACTTTGAACAAGTCATATAAAAATCCATTCTAGATTGCAGTAAATGTTATTCATGAATCATTATAATTATAAACAGTTAAATTTGTGAAAAGTCAGAAATAATCTAACATAAGGTAAATGTGTTAGCTGCAATTATAATATCAAGTTCAAATGATGTAACACCCTAGTAAGAGATATAAACTTAACTTTAGAATAGATAATATTGATATAATTAATGTGTTAAAATAATTTTAAGTATATTGATTCGTAATTTCAACTTGATTAAATACACCAATGGAACTCGAATTCATATATTTGTTTAACTAAAAAAGGGATCTATAATGAATGTTAACAAAATATTTATTGGGTAGTTTAAATTGATAATAGATAGTTACTATCATAAAATTCTTAAATTATTTACTTTAAGTTGCTTGTTTAAAGGAAATTAATAATTACAGACTATTTGTGGTATTAATTAACATTCTAATTGTCTATTATATATGCCTGTATATATTTAAATTTTATTTATTTTTAATTAGAAATTAATTCAAACTATTGAACATAAATCATTTCCATTTTTGATATTCCGTAAATATTATATATTAAGTAATACTACTGGTTTATTTCTGTATTTAAAAATTATCAAGCTTATAAATTGATAGAAAATCCAAATTTAATTATTAAAAAATAAATATAATTCGTAAGAAAAATGTTTTTCTATTTAGAGTTTAAGCACAAAGGTAGCAGTTCCTTGCAAAAGAAAATTGTAAAAATACTTATATTTTTGTTAGTCTGTTAAAGCATATTTAGTTCTGAAAGAAGTTCCGATTTTATTTATCTGAGAAAACTGAATTCCCATTTCATTTTTATTTCCTTTCTTTCCAGTGAAAAGAAGAAAATCATATGAGTTTTCTAAATCTTCCCAATCATGGTATATTTTTTTTTATCTGACAATATAAAACATTTCTGAGAAAGGTTTTCCTAGGTGTAATATGGCGAAAAATATTTTTCAGGGTGATTCAAACCATAATGTTCATTGCTTTTAGTTAGATATGTTCGGTAATGTAAATATTTATAAACACACTCGCTTGATATTTACTTTAGTTTGATGGTTTTATTGATTAATAATATTTGGCATAATATTTAATATATTAGCCGTACACAGGTGTTAATTACTACACATTAATTGTAGTTTAAACAAATAATTATAAGTTGTAAGAAATTAAATTAAATTTATTTCATTTAACAAAGACATTTATAATACACTTTTATGAATATTTTATAGGTATGGCGGACACTTTTGTAACTCTATGCTAAAATGCTTGTGGCTCATATTGAAGAAAATAAATGGAAATGAATTTACATTGTTTAAGAAAAGTCATATGTAGACTTTAAGTTAATCACTGAAGTCTAAGAGACATGTCTTAAAGTAAAGTAGATAAGACTAATTCACAAAATCTGTACAATGAAAATAAAAGTTACAAATTTTCACTTCTTATGTCTTTAAGTTTAAAATCTCTTACGGCAATATTCACCAACCAGAGTTAAAAGAGGTTTCAGGGTAAAGGACGAGTTAAGATATGAAACGTTATTCACCATGACAAAAACAGCGATTAACTCGCCCATATGGATTCCTAGAATAACCCTACGATTTCGGAGTGTTAGCGCTGAGTCAGCAAACAATGGCGGACTTAAACGATAAGTTTGTTGACATTGATGTGCAAGATTTGGAAAATCTCTAATTTATGGAAAGAAGAGTGAGATGTGTGTATGAAAGTAGGTAAAATGATTTTGAAACTTTCTAACGGTGTAAAATTTAATCTTTTATCCATCTTGACGGAACACTTTACCGCTAGCTACGACGCTTTATTTACATTTTTTGCTAGCCAATTAGAAACCGTCTTACATGTCGTGTTCGGTTAACTCCAAAGTTGTTTTACACGAGGATTTCCCCGTTTCGTGAATAAGAATCGGCGAGTCATGCTAGAGTTGAGTTATATCGGAGATAGGCTACACTCAAATTAACCCGTGTTTGGTGAATACGGCCGTAAGTAAATTTCAGAAATTGACAGCAAGTAAGATTTTTATTTTTCAAATTTAAAGATAATTCAAATAAAATATTTTTATAAAAATAGCAGCTGAGATTTTTAGTAACATTTTTTTCACATTTTATAATACTCGTGGTAGCATGCTATAACTCTTAAAATAAGTTTAATAGATCAATATCTGAAGAATATAAATGTTTTTACACTCTTGTCACTAATTTAAAAAATGTAAAGTATTCAAAATGCTGAACTAAAAATATATGACTTCCTACATTGGTATTCCTAATAAATATTCCTATAATTATTTTATTTTCTTATTAAATCATTTTAAAACCAACTTTCCATTTTATTTTTTTAGTTTTATAACTGATTATTTGGAGAGGTATATACACACAAACGAAAATTTTTTCATCCGCATACGATAAGTTTATTAAACAAATATCAAATTATTAATTAAGCATAGTTAAAATTAAATAAAAACTTATTGCCACTTATATATATGCTATATATATATTTTTTAAATTGTTTGCTTCTTATCTGGAAACTTAAAACTGAAGGGTTTAAAGGATACAGTAAAAATAAACAAAATGCATTGAATTCAAAACAATTATGACTACAAATTTATCAAAATAATAAAGTTACTATTAGGAGCATACATAACAATGTTGCTCATAATACAACAAGTAAGCAGAAATATTGTGCAGTCATTTATTTTAGTATTATATTACAATTTACTCTACTTGTGCAGCTTTTTGTTTTCTAGACAAAATATATTGATAACGCATTATTTTAAGTAAAAATATATATTTCTGAATAAATATAATTTATAATTTGATTATTTGTATTCTTTCGCATTACATAAATTACACTTAACTTCCTTTTCATAGATCTCAATATTATTTGAAATTCTGAAAACTGTTGACACTAACACTTATAACAATTTTAAAAATTGCATAATTTAACTTATGTTTTTTTTATTTGTAATTTCAAAAAGAATATTAAGAGAAATAAAAAAAAATTATCATTCCCTTTCTTTATAAAATATATAATATTAATGTTAATTTTATTTTTAAATTATTGAAGTTTTTTCTTTTTTAATGATAAGAAATATGGAAGTGATTATGATCTTAATATAAGATTCAGAGTCTAGGAATTTTTTCCATCGATGGCATAATTTGTTCTTTACAATCTAATCTACAAATTACTTAAAAATACATTGTCTTCAAATATATTTTAAAATTTTTGTAACATAAGATGATTTTTAATTTAAGTAATGTTTAACGTTTATTGCTGTTTGTTAATATCCTTTATTAAACGTATATTGTTAACTGTGCTAGGCTTACCTTAATATTTTAGTATATTTTTTTTAAAAAATGACGTCTCTGTGCTTTCGTTTACTTAATGCATTCATTGTTAGAAAGAATTATTCTTTTAAAATTGCATAATATTCACAATTTTACTGAGTTTTACAATAAATAAATATTTTGCATCTGTATTAAATCATTTTCCATTTTATAATTTTATGCAACTAATTTTAAAAAAAATTTGAATTTTATTTTTAAATTATTCTTTTAACATGCAAATTTCCAGAAGAAAATTTTCTTTATGTTTTTATCCAGATATATACATTGTAATTGGAAATAGTAAAATGCATTGAATACTTAAAAACAAATTACGGTCACAATGGGAGTAATTATCTGAACATGTTCTAGAAAATAAAATAATATTTTCATAACATAAGAAAAATAATATTTTCATAACATTTCTATTAAAATAACTTTAACAGGTCTGTATAACATAAATAATGCATGAGTCTACAAATAATGAAATCAATGTTTCAAATGAATTATTTTACTTTTTGTTTTATGTCTAGATAAAATTATAATAATATTTATAAAGGAGAGAAGTATATTGGATGCATATTATTTAAAAACGTTAGAGAAATATTTTTGCTGACATTTCTTCTTCTTATTACTCAATAAAGAACAATGAAAAAAATATTTATTGTACATAAATATAAAGAAAGAAAATTAATATTATTAGATAAGATTTTTCATGTTAAAATAGTTATAATAAGTTAATAGTATTAATAGATTTATAGAAGCCTTTAAGAAAGACAGATATTTGAAAATCATGTATAAGCAATGGGAAAAAATAACTTTTTAATTACTATTTTTCATATGGTATAAAAAATAATTCACATACATATGATGTCCTGAAAATAGAAAACCTTCTGATAACTAAATCTTGAATTGAAAAAGAATTAATTTATTGATTAAATAAATTCTCAAATCCACTGTAATAATTTTTATCTGGCATGAATTGCATAGTCAAAAACATAAAAAAAAATTGTAAAAGATTGAAAATAATTTTAAAATTTCTATCCTATTCAGAAATATCATGTTCTATATTTGTTTCATGATGTAGCAATAAATTATCCAATTTTATAAAAATTACATAAAATTTGAATGTTATTTTATTATAAAAAATATCTTTCCATCTATACATTTATATAAACTGAGTTCTCTGTATGAAAATTATAATTCGTAAATGAGATTGAATTATATTCAGCTTCAAATAAAATTAAAATAGTTTACGGTTTGAAACACATCATTTTAATGTTAAAATTTATTCAATGAAAGGTTCATCTAAAATAGGTGCATTAAAAAAGTATTCCTTATAACTAATAACTCACACGATAACATGATATTTTATTTTCGTAATTTTAGAGAGAGATTTAGTAACTTGTGTTAAAAATTGCAATTTTGAATTAACGCCTTTAGAACTTCTATGATTTAAAAGATTTATAGCTCATTAATTAGTTTATATAATTTTAATAAAACCAAATATTAACAAAGGCTAATATTAGATTAATTTGCGATCATTTTTTAAAATAAACAATGGATTTTAAATGAAAGCTACAAAATGATCATCAAATTATTTTCATTATAAATTTCGGAAATATTCAATCATTTAAATAATGTGATCAATTAAATTCATGATGGATTCATAAAATGTATATTAATTTATTATATTCTCTTAAAAATATTATTTTTTTAAGAATCTCTAAGATAATGATAACAATCCTTTGTTTATAGAAATGTTTAACAGTCTAGAATAGTTATTCTGTAAAAAAAAATCAGTTTTATTATAATCTTTGACATTCAACATAATGACAATAATAATAATTAAAAATTTTATCAACTGTATTTTTAAACAATAATTTTCATTTTTGTTAATTTTAAAAAGCTTTTTTCTCAGATTTCTCCCATATGTACTGTTATAAATTTTCAATAACGTACGTTTACGGAAACTAGAGCGTAGTGTGGGAAAACTTGCATAAATTTTTAATATTGAATAAACTCAAGCAATATCTTTTACAATACGCTCAGATATAAAATTCAAATTTAAAACGATTACATTAAGCACTTCTGTCAAACCTGGAAGTTGTGTCAACTCTTTTTTTTTAATACAACCAAAGTATGTTTATTAAAACACATATTTCAGAAATATTATGCTTCAATCTGTATTAGTGATAAAGAGATTCTGCAGCATTTTAATTTCCTATTAAATCATTGAAATCTGTTTAAAATATTATATTATTTTAGGATTTAATTTTTGTCTTTGCATTCATTTGCATTGCAAATTTATTACTCATGAAGTTTTTATTTTTAATGTCTTTTAATAATACCAATAATATGACTTCCATTATGTTTTAGATACTGATTTTCAGAATTGTTACTCTAGCTATAAAGACATTTTACAAAAGATTTAAAATAAATAATTCCGAATAAAATCTTACAATTTGATCATTAGACCTATCATAAACAGAAATGAAAGTTTACAAAATAAATTTCAAAGGGGTTACAAAATTCACATTTCCTTTAGGAAAGGCAGAATAATACATGAGATTTTGTGAGAATTAAACAAATATAATCAAACGCGTGAAAAAGTAATGAAACATATTATATCAGAACTGAGTTTCCTGTGTTGAAATTAAGAACAAATGACTTTATGTGCAACTGAATTCAACTTAATCACCATTTGAATAAATGTAAAGTGAATTACAAAAAAATAAAAATATTAGAAATTAGCTAGATGATATAATAAATTAGCTACATGATATGATGATCTTATATATAATATGATAAACTTATATGATGTATGCACTTGTCTCTCTTTAATTAATCTAAGATTGATTCTAGATTGAATCTAGAGTGATCAACATATTTAATGTCACATATTTTAACTGAGTAAAACAAGAGAACGTATATTTTAAAATCTAGAAAGTTAGCAGGGCACACTTAATGGAAATTAAAAACTACTCATTTCGATAGAGTGATTATTTTTAAGACTGATTTTTTTTATTTTTAATTACTGTCACATTAAACTGTATGATTTAGAAACTGCAATTTTATTTTCAAATCACTTTTTATTCAAATGAATCTATTGGAAAAAGATATATAAAGGTACTGATTTAGAGGTACTAAGTTTATGTATTTGTATACATTATTTTGTAGTGAATTATAAGAGCAGTTTTTGAAAAATTTATCTAAATGGCACTATTTTCATAAACAAATATGAATCTTGATGCAATTTAATTTAGTCATATAGTAAATTGTTCAAGAAAAGATCAAATACATATTGTTTTCAATTTAATAATACATAAGAAAATAAAAAATAATCCCAGAAAATGCATAGTTAAAATCTACCACCTTCAAATTTCCGGAATTTTTATTGTTACTATCATACTGTCCGAAATTTATCTTGCATGCATAATTTGACTAAAAATCTGTTTAAGTGATGAGGATTTTTTAAAAATTTTGGCTAATAATTTTGCTGCACAGTTTGCAAATTAAATTTATAGCTTCAAACAAAGCACTTTCGTTTTCTTCTCTATATTAATTGGTACAAATTAGTTGTAAGTAATTAATTTCAGAAAAACATTTATTCCTATTTTTTAAACTCAGTAAAATACATTAAAGCGAATCATTTATGCAAAAATCCATTTTTATCATAAAAGATTCGTCTATAGAAAAATTCCTTTACATGAAAATCTTAATCATTGGCGTATATTTTTGCGTATTTCAAGCTGAGAAAAAAATTCCAAATGACAATAACAAAATTGTAACATTTAAGTTACGTTTAAGGAAATATTTTTACGGTTAGTCATTGTAACTGATGTTACTTAGTATAAAGGAGGATAATATAAACGCAGAAAGTGAAAATGGATTCTACTTGACTTACATTGCTATTACATAACATTTCTTATCACATTACAGAGTTTATTACTGGAATGAAAATGCTTATGTAAAAATATAAACATTTAATAAAATTCTTCAATTAATTAATTAATTCTTCACAATAATTTAAAAATAATTTTAGGTTTGAATTACATACGGAAGAGCAGTTTATGAGTAACTAAGTAGTACTTCGCACTGAAAATATTTTCCTAAACGAGAAAAAGTTAATATTTTCAAACTAGGAAGATTATAATTCTTATGAATACCTTCATGTTGTAGTTCTTTTTAAATACAGAATAATCAAGTAAAACTACTTGCAAACAATAATTAATATGTTTCGTTACCTTTTGCTTTTTAAAATCGTTATTATTAACACTTAAATTGTTTTTAAAATTGTTTGGTTTATGATCGTTATACTAACAGGAATTTCTCTGTAATGAAATGAAATAAAATACATTTATATCTCTTAGTTTCTACCTTTAACTATTATTTTTCTACATTAAATATAAATACAGAATTGTATCTTGCTAAATGTTATATAAAAAATATAGACAGCTCCTTTTAAAATGATTTATATTATTTGAAATGTTCATTCTTACAAATTCTGCATGCCAAAATTAAAACAAGAAACTTTGAAATGGATTGAACTCAGTGAAATCAACACCTGCCTCTTGTATAATTTTATTGAAAATTGTCTGTCATATTTCCAGATATTTAAAAGAATATATTATTATACTTTCCTGTTGAAAATTTCGCGATGTGAGATTGCTAACTGAATCTTTGTCCAAAATAAAAATAATAAAGTTATGGCATTTTCTTTTCTTGACTTACATGAAAACTTATTTTGCTAACTACCTATTGGCATTTTCTAAGCCTAAGGTGTGGTTACTGCTGAATTGAACATAATAACATACTTTTGACAACACTGAAAATTAAACACAATTAAAATTGTAGTACAAAGTATATTATTTGTTTGGGTTGTTTTACACCAAATAGTTATAGGTCAAAAATTTTACAATTAACTTTCAATTGAGATGAAATATAAGAAACAATCCTTTGAGACGGATTTACTCAACAATAATTGATTTGAGAATTACAAACGTATACTTAACAATTAACAAATATTCTAGTACTTCAATCAGTATAAAATCTTATATTAAATTTCGGATATGGGATAGACAAAAAATCGTATGTAATTACGTTAAAAAATATTGACTGTTTACTGTTATTTATTTTTAGTAAATATGTGCTCAAAGAAGATGGAATTCATGAAAAGTTGTGATTTTTCTGTTAGAAATTAATAATTTTATTTTTAAAAAATTATTCCCATAGACTTTTAGAAATAAATTTTGATTGAAATTATCATACTATTTTTGTTATTGACTTTTTGTAACCAGTCACAGTTTCACAAAAGGGAAATAATACTTTTTTTCAGAGAAATCTCCCACAAGCAGTAATATATTCCACTGTAACGAAATTTTCAGTTGGTATATAAAGTAAAATTCAAAACACGTTTAATATAAAAATATATACAAAAGATATGGTTATTAACATTTTAAAATTTATGTTTGGTATATATCAGCACTACTATTTTATGTTAAACATTTTTTTTTTTACATTTTTCCATTCTTTTTTCATATATAGCCTTGTATTAAGGTACATATGTTTAACAAAAAACATCTTTACAACACAATATAACGATTTATTGCCCTCATAAATAATTTTTACTTATTATGATTAAAATATTAAACACGTGTCTTCACAAGACGTTTTAATTATATAACAATCACATAGGCAAAATAATTACAATAAATTAAAAATAGTAAATTCTATTCTACACATGCATAGAGTTTTATTTACTTTATTATTTTTGACAAAGTTTCTTATCGTGTAAGTTCATCTATTGTTTAAAATTCATAAGATAAAAATTAAATAGGATAATATAAATTATACAGAAACAGGTGCAAAAAATAATGTAATTTTAAAAATAACGAGCGAATTCATTTCAGTTATTAGTGTCTATAAACTAATGAAGTTATTTTACAGTAAATCAGATTCATGAATTCATTTTCATTTCACTTCATTTCATATATGAAGATGAAATACATTTGATTATGTCAAATTAAATTACGTGATGTCATATATAAATGAAAAATATGTATTCCATTATTTTTAAATGATAACTCAAAAAATTTAATAAATTAATTAACGTATATTAATATTTCTTATATGCAACATATTTCTTAAAAATATCACAATTATTCATATTTCATTAGTTTTTAAAATACTGCCTTTCAAAGAGATACATATATCTAAAATTATTAATTGAAACATGTTTAAATTACAAAAATTTATAAGAATGCCATTTTTATGTTTAGATGTTAAATTTATTAAAATGATCATGATTTTAAAAATTATTTAATACAAAAATTTACATTTCGAAATAATTATATGTGAATGATTTCAAATAACATCGTTAATGAAATGTGTTTGTTTAGTGTTTGCTTCATGGAATTTCTAAATATGAACAAATTATTATACACATAATATTAAACTGTAATTCCTTTTAGTGTAATGAAAAATTTGATTAAAAAAATAATCTCTAGCAGGAAATGGAATTCTGCTTAGATACGATTGGTTGATTCATAATCTCATGTAAGAAAATATCAATTCCTATCTCAAATAAATTTCTCTTTTCTAATCTAGAGTTCTTGATTTCTTATTTTCGCTTACTTTCTTATTGATAGATAATCTTACAGACGTTCATCTTTAGGACAGCGAGTATGCTCAAACAATTTCTTAAAAGTCTCACGTATGATGTATTTTTTCATCACATGGTTTTTCAAATAATTTTTGAACAAATTCTACTTCACGAAGCTTTTTTTCTTTATTGAAGTAGGATAAGAAGAAAATTAATGGAAAATAAATTTATAACCTCAAAACGTGAGAACAAATTATTATATATGATTTTAAAAGATTTATAAAAACTTAATATGCATCATTGGAATTTTCATGTTTGATTAGTTTTTAAGATAATATTTTAGTAAGAAATGATATTTAAATATATATAAATTTAAGCTAGACATTTATAAACAATATCTTATAGATTCTATAGTTTTAACACTGTTTTCAGTTCCAAAATTTTTTTCTGGAAATACAGAATTAGAAAATATTATATTTCAACAGTAGTTTCTATAAATAAAGAGCTGCCAAAATTAGTAGTTAATAATATAATTGTATAGCAGTACATATTAGTTCATAAAAAATAGTTATTAAATAGCGCAATTAAGCCGCTGAAACTAAACTCAGTGCTACTATAATCCATGTGAGAGCCAAGTACTCATAACTGCTTTCATTACCAAAGTATTAATACTACAGTAGTATATAGTAAGATAAAAATAGTAATAGCACTATATAGTACATGATAATAAGTAAATAAATTTAAATATAAATTTCATGAAACAATTTCGCAAAGTACCACACTCTTTATGTTTATATAATTAGTAGTAAGCTTGTAAAATAAAGAAAGATGTTCAAATAAATTTTATTAACATAACAGTTTTTTTATGTAACATAGAGATTACAGTCGATCATTATCTTTGCTCAAGGTCTTTATATTTCAGAATTTAAAACAATATAAAAGCAATCTTAAATGTAGATTTACCAATTTTTATTGATATCTTAAAATATCAATTATCAGTCACTAATTTATCTCAGTATGATTTTTAAACAAGACAAAAAATATGATCTTCAAATATATGATCATGGTCTAATTACTTTAAACTCGAGAATAACGCCAAAAACAAACATGATGGATCAAATATCCATTAAGATATTTGACTCACTACTGCTAAGTGTTTTAGATAATGTTCTAAGCAGTTTATTTTCAATCATTTTCAGCAAAAGAAGATTGGCATTTATTTTTATTTGCTTAGAAGCATGAAACGAACAAGTTTAGAATCAATGACTATTGTAAAATATTTCAAAATTTGTAGTATTTTCGTCTTGTGGAAATATTTCTGGTATTTAATGTAGCGCAATCTTATGTCTTAAAAGAAAAACTCCGAATACCTACCCGGACCGATTTACATGCACAAAGTAAAAGAGCATCATCCATATCATTGTCGTTAAACTATGGTAATCAATTGGTCCCAAAAACGCTGTCATTCCACAAGACTAGGGTATAGCCAAGTGGATAGACATTTTGCAACCAAAGCGCCTCCACAGTCAAAAGATGTTATCATATGTCCAAAGACGTTAACATGAACTCATTCCTAAACACGATACTTTGCCAATCTGTGGCTTTCCATATCACTTGGGCTTAGCAACACTGTAGACAGTGTCACTGATGTTGTGGCGATAAAGGCACAACATCAGTGACACTGTCTACAGTAATGAATGCATGTAATGGATTCTTGAATTATAGATTTACTTCAGCAAGAAGTCTTGAAATGGTTTGCGGAACAATTTACACCCTCATCTAAGCCTATCGTCATAGTAGCCACTACAGAATCCACGAGAGTTTTTTACTATCCTTCGATCCTCTATCTTCGTCGTCTTCATTGTTCCTTCAGACTCGGTACGCCGCTCGTGGGTACCATCTAGTGTCTACTGCTCCTAACATGTTCTATCACCCCAAACGATAGCTTGAGTGCAACAACAATCTATCCGCGTCTGACGTTATGTCTAGCCCCATCTCAAATTGGCATAACTTTGCGAAATGCCTTCCTAAATAACTCCTGGCATTCTTCACTTAGTAAAGTCTTCCAAGCGTTGTCCGGTGATCGTCACTTTTCAGGATCGTCCACTTTGTGTAGATTTTATATGGCTCACTTCCTGATTGTCGCACTAATATTGGGTGTGTCGTAATGGGCATTGACATATCGGATCTCAATGTACGTTTTCGCAAAACTTCGCAGTTGCAGTGTTAAATTAAAAAATGTCATGAAATATCCCAGGGTGACTTTGTACGTGACACACCATGACCAGGACTGATCAAAAGCTTCAGTTTTGTAAGTTCGTTCATATTTCCAGTCTTTAAGTTTTTTAATTCAACATGCATAAAATCAGTTAAAAAAAGATTTTATTTTATTTTCACATTATTTAAACAAGACATGTTCAAACAGTTAATTAAACTTGACATGCTCAAACTATTCCATTAGTAAAGAAGACAGTATTAGTTTTACAAATTTAATTTAATTAATAAAAAAAGAATAAATCTTCCAGATACTAACTCCTCAGTAAAGAAGTTTTGATCTGATACATATATCGCTACATAGTTGACAAAGGCCCATGTGATATTAAGCTACCACTAAATTTCAAACTGAAATACTGTCGGAGCTAAATGCTAATTAAGCCACTGTTTGAATTCAACCGTGTATTTTATTAATGAATTTGAGTGTTACATAAAAAAGAAAATACGAAATTCCTTTCAATAATTTGTTTTGAAAATTACATATGCGGAAACTTTAAAAAAAATGTAACCGTAAATTACCTTCAGAATACCATGAAAGTTTGACAGGTACTTTTTGATGATTAGTTGAACCCAGATATTACAGGAATCTTTCAACAATTTACCATATACGTGCCATACTGGGCACTTTTTGAGCGATGTGCTATAAGTGGTTCCCTCAACAACAAAATGAAGGAGTTCTAGTGAGCCCACATTCACTAGATAACCAAATTCCAAAGATAACCACAAACACTGAGAGGAAGAGAATTTGGCAACTATAACCAGTCCGACATAACAAGTGGTACAAGCATAGTTTACTTTTATAATATGTTATCAATAAAAATTTAATTGA
>JAPDSC010147904.1:16258-33912 GCA_026290005.1 Latrodectus geometricus
AATGATAATTCAAATAATATTTGAAATATAAATAAATAAATACCATATTTTATTCTGAATTCTTAAAAATCTTTGAGCAGAAAAAACTTAACTAATTCTTCGTCTCTCATTGAAGTAAGTATTTGCTTTATCTTAAAGTTTTTGAAATTCTGTTCATTCAAAAGGACATTTAGAATGCCATTTTCCTAACGAGAGTTTCCAGGTGATTATATTTTTCTTGATGGCGAGAAATGCATTTTCTCCTTAAATAAGTTTCTTAAGGAAAAGAAATAACCGAAAAATAGCTTTGACATTTGTTTTAATTATAATTAAAGTTACAACAATTTTTTCATCTCATTTTACATTTCGCTTTTCACATATAATTATCATTTA
Source organism: Latrodectus geometricus (assembly GCA_026290005.1). Taxonomy (NCBI): domain Eukaryota; kingdom Metazoa; phylum Arthropoda; class Arachnida; order Araneae; family Theridiidae; genus Latrodectus; species Latrodectus geometricus. Next base: position 16,631 of record JAPDSC010147904.1, read on the forward strand.
TTTATTTTTATAACAAGAAATATTCTTAAAAATGATTCATAATTCATGTAGTAGAATAAGCACACTTAGTTATTAACACATTGTGCCTTAAATTCTTAAAAATTCTTTTAGTAAAAAATTGTTTTGAATTACTTCTTTTTTCATGTTGCTTAATTATTTATCTTTTAACTTATAGGAAATTAACTCAATTTTTAAAATTATTTTTAGAATATATCAAGTTAAAATATCCTACGTTATCATTATTATTTTAAAATATTTACTGTGTGTGTGTAATTACAAAACATTTTCTTTATATTTTACTATATTAATAAAATAACTTTTTCATTTTTCAGATTTTAAATCTATTCCAATATTATAAAAAATGAAATGAAAACATGAAAAATAATATCACTAATTTAGATTCCAAAATTTTATTTTAAACATATTTGGGGTCAGTTTGTGTTATATTGAGTTTATTTTATTTTTAACTATACAACAATACTTAAATTAGAATATTGAACACATATTAAAATGTAGACATGCTTTGTATGATAAAGTTAAACATCAACAATGAATTCAGTGATTTACACGTAGTAGCATGTCTTATAAAAATGATAATTTGAGCCAACCTCCCTGTCTAGTGGTCAGCATGCCTAACTGCAGATCTGATGGTGCTGAGATAGAATCCCTCTTCGGACATGGATGTAGTTTCTCTCTCTCTCTCTCTCTCCTGTATTTTTCCTTTCCTTGTATGAATGGAGTTTAGATGGTTGCCTACACTATTAACGGGTACCCATGGCAAGTATGTACTGAGGAAGTCAGACTCCACACCAAATTATGATTCAGTTGGAAAAGTGTAGCAGCGCACCCCATATTGCCAGCCTGGGTTGCATTCGACCAAAAAAATTATATTTAGGAGTAAAATATTAGAAAAACTTGTTTTTATGTCATCACACAATTGACCGAAGATTGCTATTTAAAAAAATCTTGGGCTTGTTTAATCATTAAAAGATTTTTAATACCAAATAAAATTTCCAAATAACTTGTATAAAAACAAAATTTCAATGTAATACTTTTACAGTAAAGGTACCTAATACTTTTTTTCTTAGTGTGTTCAAAGAACAGAAAAGTTAAATTCCCTCATCGAGTATTACATCAGAAATTAAAATTAAAAAAAATATTATGTATTTCTTTATATTACCACTTATGTAGCCTCTAATTAAAGAGAAGTTAAACTCTTGGGTATAATTGTTATTTTTTCAAGCGAAATCTTTATTTAAAAAGATAATGAAAACAAAAATATTACTATATCAGTTGCATAGCTTGTAATTTTCAGATACATTTTTCATTACTTACGTGCGTTATTTGCTATTTGGTTTACATCAATGTGTCATTATTTAATTAAATGTACTACAAAAGTATCACATATTTATATTAAGAGTATAAAATTAGTTGCTATTTTCACACAAAAAAAGTAAATTCACACTAAATAATTTTTAGTGGTCTTGAAATTTATATTACGTTTCCGAATTCACCATTGAAAATCTCAATGATATGTAATATTTTGTAATCTTCATATCTAATTTTCTCTTCATATTTTATGAAGATCTGATATAAGGAAAACCAACTAATATCAAATGACTTCACTTTCAATTTGAATTTTTAATATTTGTCTATTGACTTGTTTTATAACGACAATTATCTGTTACATGGTTATATGGATCCATATATTTACATAAATTAAAATTAACTGCGCGAGCAGTGTTAATTAAAAAAAATATCATTTCCAAAAGTTTCATTTTCATAATGAATACACACTAAAGCTAAATTTATTTATGATAATGCATTATACATTATTCATTTATACTTCTAATTTTAACTAGAGAGAATTAATTTATAATTCTCTCAAGTTAAAATCTTAGTATTTCAATTTTAGAAGATTAAATAATCAGAGAAAGAAAATAATTTTTATTAAATGAATTACAAACACTCATTTTTTTAAAAATTCATGAAAAATTTCAACTTGAAATATTAATTAACGTTTTTGAAAGCCAGTCTAAAAATTCTAACGCTATCGGAATTTCGCATCATTATATTGAATTAAATACTTTTTATTTATTATAATAATCTATTGCTTATGTACTTTGGATATGTGTAGTTATATACTTGTATTTATCTTCTAAAAATAAAATTGTATTTATATTTTATATAATGTTTTATAAAATACAAGCACTAATTTTACTTGATATGGTAAAAGTATGTGATCAAAGAAAGAAATATATTGTGGTTACTTCTACTTCTAGTTTCATTGAAGAAATATCGTTGATGAATGAGAATACTTTCTCTATCTGAAATGCATTATTCAGAAAATAGTTTGGCAAATGTATGTATCTCGAAACAAATCGGAAGCAATATCATTCTTTTTAATTATTCCTCGTGAGAATAAGTTATTCTTCAAATATCTATATGCATTTATTTTCTACTTCCTCTCTTTCATTCCGATAATTAAGAACCGTGAGTAAGTGACGGAAAGTGTTAGAATTTGGGATATTCTTAATGAAGATACTTTGACGTCTCCACCTGAGATTTGAGAGATCATTAATAACAAAGGTGGATTGTTTAAAATATTCGCATAATAATTCTAGAAAAGGTTTTATTTCCTGCTTTGAGAATTTTCTTGAAAAGATTTATGCTCTGGGTTTCTTTCAGATCTTTACCAGTATTGTTATGTAATAATGAATAAAAGTCACAATAACTGTATTTTGTAAAAGTCTATGAAAATTGAGATTGTGACCAAATTATTATACAGTTGAATTTTAAATTAAAATTATCGGTTAAAGTTGTAATTTTCACAAAAAAATAATGAATCATTGTTAATTTTATGGTAAGATTGCTTATATAAAATTTTTATAAAAAAAATAACAAACTGATTAATAATGTTATAATATTAGTTTGGGGAAAAAGTTATCCATTATTTTTTCGGTAGACGTCTGTAGTGATCGCTATCTCGTAAGGTATCTATCAAACAATTTTAAATTTATGCTCATTGGAAAGGTGATATTTGACACTAAAATATTCTCTTGGGGTTTTTTGTTTGATTAATTCAGTTATGAGTACAAGGTTTTAATAATAGAAGACAACAAACATAAAATTCGATACATTTTAGTTTTTCTTTTATAATGGCGAAAATGCTAACCAGGTGGCTAAAATTGTGAAAGGTATTTATCGTCCTATATATGACTGTAACAACCAGTTACGCACAATTTTGGCTTCGTCGATTCCGTTTGGGTATTTGGATGCTAAAGATGCTCCTCGCTTGGATACAACATCGTCGAGAATGTCTATAAAATATCAAAAATTATCAAACTTGACAGCAGTTTAGCAGTCATAGCTTCGCACAAGACCTAAAAATCTACATGAAAACTGTTTTAAACCTTTTTACAAAGTGAATGTGAAAGAAATTACAGAAAGTTCACGTAAAAATAATGGTTTTCTTTTTACCCAACCTAATATAAGATTATTTAACCATTAAGGGAATTTCCAAAATTAAATATCAGACATTAAATAGATTATTCAAAACTGGAAATTAATTAAGAATATTTTATATTTTTTATTACACATTTCATTTTATAAATTTTACGCAATTGAAATACTTCGGTCTCATTTTTAAAAGAAGATTTAAACTTATATATTTAATTAAAGTTTTAAATATTTAACTTTTCTCAAATTAAAAGAGGTATTTTGTTCCCGTAAGATAAAAAAATGAAAAAGTATATAGTATTGTGTTTCACTTAAATTGCTTTAACTTTTTTTTAATTGTAATAGAATAATTTTTTATTTTCATTTTAAAGTTTTCAATTTTAATTTGCAATTATAATTTAGATTTAAAGTTATACATGTAAAAATACAGAACATTGAATACTTATATATTTTCAGAGTTACAATAATCTAACTAAATTTAGAAAAAATTACATTTTTATTTAAACTACTAAAAATTAAGTTTTTTTAGAATTAATTTTAAGTTTAGGAAATAAGCTAGGATGATATTGACGTCAATAGTTCTATTATTAAAATATATGTTAAGATATTGTGCAAAATAATTAAAATGTAAAGAATATTTCCTTTATTTTACGATATCACATGAACATAAATTTTAATTAATAAAATATTTTTTATTTAAATCAATATTACCAATTTTTTATGTTTGGCATACTTTCTTAAAGCAAACATATAACTTTCTTAATGCAAACATTATGTTCAAATATGCCTTGTAAAACTAAATTTTCTTTGAAAGTTTTGTGATACTTTCTTTTATTGTAATTTTATGATATCATTTCAGATTGTTCCAGATATTCAGGGTAAAAGTGCAAACCTATGTTAAATATTTTCACATGTTAATAAGCAAATTATATATTTTTTGCCAACAATATAAGTAAACCTGGTGGAGAAAATTTATCTTTTATTAGTTTAAAATTTGAGTTTTTAAGAATGTAGTACTCAATGGCTTTTCAAGTTTATAGCAAATAGTACAGTAAACTTTAAAAAAAAAAAAACTCTTTTACATGTTAAACACTTTCGGCTGCTCTGCCCTGCTAAAAAAGTCAAATCAAAATTTCAAACGTGATATGTTTTTTGAAGAAAGCTTTCGAATCCATGCTAATTTTAAGTAAATGAAGCTGATGGTTATGGCTACCGTGTGAGAATTTCAATATTTCTGAATAATAGCAGACAAGTTTTCCTTACACAAGTTGTTCATTTTATTGTAAAAAAAAATACAAACACATCCACACACAAGTTGGTCTTAGCCGGAAGGCGAGGTCTATGTGAATACGCAGGCAACTGAGGACACAAATTATGTAATAAACTTAAAGGAATATTTTACTAAACTTACAGGAATACACACACATGCGAAATGCGTTGAAAATGATTTTTTTTTTTATCTGAATGAAGTAAATGCCACAAAAGCTATGCAAATATTTATGTAAAGTTCCAAATGAAGACTAGCCCCATGTTTCATTAAAAGTATGCGAGGATTGGTGCGTTAATTTAAGGAAATTGGATGAACTTCCGTTCTAGCCTGATCTGGTTGATTGTCTTTATATAGAATGTTGATGTGGAAATGCATGGTCCGGATTTTTCTTTAATTTCCTCAGCACGATTGTTGCAGAGTTGACATAAGCAACTACGTGTGGATTATACTAATGTTTTCATATCATATATCACGTAAAGCTAACAAATGGCCACTGCAGATGTTGCGAACAGATGATGCATACTTTGCTTTAAATGAAAATTCAATCATGAATAAATTCACTAGGTTGATAAAAGCACGCACTGCCATTACAAGAAGAAAAAGTGACTATGTGATGCTATAGTGAATACAACCAGGACATACGTTCAATCTGTTATTCTTGAATTGCAGCAACTAAATGCTATTATAGGAACTGTATGAAAGCAAGGTATAGCTGCATTGTATGCAACTCAATGTGTTCGACTACTGGTGCAACAACACTTAAGTCATAAATTCTCGCTAAATTTCAGTATCATAGTTAAAGTGATCTCCAATCCCATGGATCTGGATTTCTCATTTTTTGTTCTATACGCATATATATTATAAAATAAGATTATGAAATATTTATATTAATCGGAGCATATAGTAGAGCTTAATATTTGAAAACTTTAGCCTCAAAATGTGTAGTTATTCATATTGCCACATAAAATCATATCAGAGTTATAAAATATGTACACCAAATACGTCTGAATTATCCTTAGAAGACTTATCATACTAAACAGCATATTTTGTTTTAAATTATGAGTTACAATAAAAGTATTTTCACGTAAAAAGGAACGCAAAACAATCTCTTGGATTATCTGTCAATTCATGATGTTGCACACCATACTTCTCTGCTCTCTACTAGTTAAGTGGAAGTTGCCGGAAAGGAATCTTCCTAATTAAGAAGTAGGGGCCTAGCATAAGAAACCCTAATACATATGATCTCATCCAGAGAATTATCATTTCACTTATGGCCGTATTCACCAAACACGGGTTAACTTGAGTGTAGCCTATCTCGGATATAACTCAACTCTAGCATGAATCGCCGATTCTTATTCACGAAGCGAGGAAATTCCCGTGTAAAACAGCTTTGGAGTTAACCGAACACGACATGTAAGACGGCTTCTGATAGGCTAGTAATCTTGCACATCAATGTCAACAAAAATATCGCTTAAGTCCGCCATTGCTTGCTGACTCGGCGCTAACACTCCGAAATCATAGGGTTATTCTAGGGTTACATATAGGCGAGTTAATCGCTGTTTTTGTCTTGGTGACTAAAGTTTCATGGCTTAATTCCCCCTTTACTTTGAAACCTCGTTTAACTCTAGTTGGTGAATACGGCCGTTAGAGGATACTGAGCTTATGACTTATTTGATGTACCCAAACAGTTTTTAGTTGAAACGACGGATCTTTAGTTATGGATGGATTCTAATTTACCACCTTTCCGATAATTAACGTTTTAACCAACCAGCTGATCGTGGTGTCTGCCAAGTCACTTTAAAATGTTCAGCCATCATTTATAAAACTAAATTTTTTTCTCCTTTCAGTAATTTTATAATTTCGAATATTAAATCATTTCTGCAGAGACAGTTTACTTTTCTTATATTTCATCAAATGCAGGAATGTATATTAATTACCAAAATGTTTCTAGTTCAATGTAAACTATTTAAAAGTTAAACAAAATGTATGCAAAAATTTATTGAATGTTTTAAAACATTGTATTCTTAAATAGCAATACAAACATGCACTTTTCAGTAGTATTTTTAATTTTTGTTCAATGAAGTTAAGAAAATGCAGCAATTGAAAATAAATTTTATAAAATTCTAACTTGTATGTAATCGAAAGATTATAACGAGCTGAAAAAATGTAAGTAAAACGTATGTAAAAATAAACTTCTCTATTTACTTTATCTCCTTGTAATTTCATCTATTCCATTTGCAATCTCCGATTCTTTTCCATAAATTCTCAAGAAAAGAATTTCAACAAATACGTATATTTTATTACTGAGTAGTCCATTATTGGGAGAAAAGACAGAGGCATACGCATTATGCATCTTGAAAAGAAGCGGAAACGAAATCATCCTTTTCAATTATTCTTCAGTAGATTTGGATATTTTGTGAAAGAAAAAAAAAAGTCTAAAGACACAGGCTTCTCTTTCTCTCTGTTTCGATGATTAAGAATAGGGAGAAATTGACAGCAAAAAAGATATGGCATGCTTAATGAACGAATTTTGACATTTCCACATGAGACTTCTACTGTCATTAATAATGAAGGCGGAAATCTAAAATATTCGAATAATGATTCTCGAAAAGTTTTGAAACTCCGTTTTGGGGAATCGTGTCACACATACTTATTTTAAGCACAGGTTTTGTTTTTGTAAATTACAGAAAAGAATAATGAATCTTTTCTGCATTAATCTAAGTGTAAATGTATATGTATTTGCATAGATTTTTGTTTTAAATTGTTTTGATTTAGAGCTAATCTATCATTGTTCATTGGTATTCCATTTTTGTTCTGTTATCTACAAAAAAAGTTTATGTTCACTTCTTCAAATTTATAAAAGATATTTTTATTTAATCTGAATATCATTACTTAATTAAAATTAACATAAATTAAATTAAACATAAAAGTGTATAAATATAAATTAATAATCATATTAAATATAAATTAATGATTTTATTCTTATTATTTTATTTCTATTTTGAATGTAATTAAACAATTATTACAGCTGCTATTTCTAAAATAAATACTACCAAATAAATATTTCTGATTATCTTGGTTTAATCTTTATTTAATTATGATTGAATTATATTATAGAAATGATTAATTAAAATATTAGTAAGTTATAGATTAAATCATTTTTCATATTGTAATAAAATATTTTATTAAAATTACATAACTCATTCCTGAAAACTTTCTTCATAATGCAAAATATATTTTACAGTAGAAATATTTTTTTATTCCTGATATAAAAGAAAATAATAACTTTTACTATACTTATATAATATCGTAAGTTAATATTTTCCTTTTATATTAGGAACCAAAAGTACCAAACTTGAAGAAATTATTATAATAAATTTATAACAGATATATTCCAAATGAAAGTGTTAATTCGATTTAAAAAACAATAAAGCATTAAATGGGAGTTTATTTGACTTAACAAAAATTAATACAAATTAAATATGTCGAATAAAGTTTCAATATTTTTCAGCATTAAGATGATACACATAAATGTCACATTTGTTACATGCAATTTTATGTATTTCATTTTAAATTGAAAGTATGCTTAAATTTATTGAAAGTGTATTTAAAATTTGAAGAAATATGTAATTAGTATTTTCATCGAAATTATGTTATCAAATATTAACATCAGTTTGATCAAATGTATCATATTGAATATTGGGTTTATTTAATGGACCACAACAATACTCTATTGAATAAATGGCATCCCGAATCTTTTTTCCAAAACATATATCATCCACTTTAAATGTCTGCTTTTGTAGCAGAATTTATAATACTTAAAAATAAACAGGTATGGGTCAAATGCCCAGTAATCATATGTTTCTTAATGGTTTTCCATTTAAAAAAGTATCTTCAAGAAGTTATTAGTAGATGTTTTCAGGTTTCGTGTAAGACAAATCAGCGATATTGCACTCAAAAAAGAATTAAAATGAATCACGGACATCATTAGAACCACGGAAGCCGAATTGACCAGGGTGCCAGCCTAGAAATTGCCAGGAAGTGGGTTCGATTGCCAGATGACTTATGATCGTCGTGGAAATTAAATCTTTCTGCCCTTCCACAATTCTAAGGATTGTGGAAGGGCAGAAAGATTTAATTTCCACGACGATCATAAGTCATCTGGCAATCGAACCCACTTCCTGGCAATTTCTAGGCTGGCACCCTGGTCAATTCGGCTTCCGTGGTTCTAATGATGTCCGTGATTCATTTTAATTCTTTTTTGAGTGCAATATCGCTGATTTGTCTTACACGAAACCTGAAAACATCTACTAATAACTTCTTGAAGATACCTTTTTAAATGGAAAACCATTAAGAAACATATGATTACTGGGCATTTGACCCATACCTGTTTATTTTTAAGTATTATAAATTCTGCTACAAAAGCAGACATTTAAAGTGGATGATATATGTTTTGGAAAAAAGATTCGGGATGCCATTTATTCAATAGAGTATTGTTGTGGTCCATTAAATAAACCCAATATTCAATATGATACATTTGATCAAACTGATGTTAATATTTATAACACAATTTTGATGAAAATACTAATTACATATTTCTTCAAATTTTAAATAAACTTTCAATAAATTTAAGCATACTTTCAATTTAAAATGAAATACATAAAATTGCATGTAACAAATGTGACATTTATGTGTATCATCTTAATGCTGAAAAATATTGAAACTTTATTCGGCATATTTAATTTGTATTAATTTTTGGTAAGTCAAATAAACTCCCATTTAATGCTTTAGTGTTTTTTAAATCGAATTAACACTTTCATTTTTAATATATCTGTTATAAATTTATTATAATAATTTCTTCAAGTTTGGTACTTTTGGTTCCTAATATAAAAGGAAAATATTAACTTACGATATAATATAAGTATATTAAAAGTTATTATTTTCTTTTTATATCAGGAATAAAAAAATATTTCTTCTGTAAAATATATTTTGCATTATGAAGAAAGTTTTCAGGAATGAGTTATGTGATTTTAATAAAATATTTTATTACAATATGAAAAATGATTTAATCTATAACTTACTAATATTTTAATTAATCATTTCTATAATATAATTCAATCATAATTAAATAAAGATTAAACCAAGATAATCAGAAATATTTATTTGGTAGCCTTTATTTTAGAAATAGCAGCTGTAATAATTGTTTAATTACATTCAAAATAGAAATAAAATAATAAGAATAAAATCATTAATTTATATTTAATATGATTATTAAATTATATTTATACACTTTTATGTTTAATTTAATTTATGTTAATTTTAATTAAGTAATGATATTCAGATTAAATAAAAATATCTTTTATAAATTTGAAGAAGTGAACATAAACTTTTTTTGTAGATAACAGAACAAAAATGGAATACCAATGAACAATGATAGATTAGCTCTAAATCAAAACAATTTAAAACAAAAATCTATGCAAATACATATACATTTACACTTAGATTAATGCAGAAAAGCTTCATTATTCTTTTCTGTAATTTACAAAAACGAAACTTGTGCTTAAAATAAGTATGTGTGACACGATTCCCCAAAACGGAGTTTCAAAACTTTTCGAGAATCATTATTCGAATATTTTAGATTTCCGCCTTCATTATTAATGACAGTAGAAGTCTCATGTGGAAATGTCAAAATTCGTTCATTAAGCATGCCATATCTTTTTTGCTGTCAATTTCTCCCTATTCTTAATCATCGAAACAGAGAGAAAGAGAAGCCTGTGTCTTTAGACTTTTTTTTTTTCTTGCACAAAATATCCAAATCTACTGAAGAATAATTGAAAAGGATGATTTCGTTTCCGCTTCTTTTCAAGATGCATAATGCGTATGCCTCTGTCTTTTCTCCCAATAATGGACTACTCAGTAATAAAATATACGTATTTGTTGAAATTCTTTTCTTGAGAGTTTATGGAAAAGAATCGGAGATTGCAAATGGAATAGATGAAATTACAAGGAGATAAACTAAATAGAGAAGTTTATTTTTACATACGTTTTACTTACATTTTTTCAGCTCGTTATAATCTTTCGATTACATACAAGTTAGAATTTTATAAAATTTATTTTCAATTGCTGCATTTTCTTAACTTCATTGAACAAATATAATTAAAAATACTACTGAAAAGTGCATGTTTGTATTGCTATTTAAGAATACAATGTTTTAAAACATTCAATAAATTTTTGCATACATTTTGTTTAACTTTTAAATAGTTTACATTGAACTAGAAACATTTTGGTAATTAATATACATTCCTGCATTTGATGAAATATAAGAAAAGTAAACTGTCTCTGCAGAAATGATTTAATATTCGAAATTATAAAATTACTGAAAGGAGAAAAAAATTGAGTTTTATAAATGATGGCTGAACATTTTAAAGTGACTTGGCAGACACCACGATCAGCTGGTTGGTTAAAACGTTAATTATCGGAAAGGTGGTAAATTAGAATCCATCCATAACTAAAGATCCGTCGTTTCAACTAAAAACAGTTTGGGTACATCAAATAAGTCATAAGCTCAGTATCCTCTAACGGCTGTATTCACCAACTAGAGTTAAACGAGGTTTCAAAGTAAAGGGGGAATTAAGCCATTAAACTTTAGTCACCAAGACAAAAACAGCGATTAACTCGCCTATATGTAACCCTAGAATAACCCTATGATTTCGGAGTGTTAGCGCCGAGTCAGCAAGCAATGGCGGACTTAAGCGATATTTTTGTTGACATTGATGTGCAAGATTACTAGCCTATCAGAAGCCGTCTTACATGTCGTGTTCGGTTAACTCCAAAGCTGTTTTACACGGGAATTTCCTCGCTTCGTGAATAAGAATCGGCGATTCATGCTAGAGTTGAGTTATATCCGAGATAGGCTACACTCAAGTTAACCCGTGTTTGGTGAATACGACCATAAGTGAAATGATAATTCTCTGGATGAGATCATATGTATTAGGGTTTCTTATGCTGGGTCCCTACTTCTTAATTAGGAAGATTCCTTTCCGGCAACTTCCACTTAACTAGTAAAGTCTGAGAGCAGGGAAGTATGGTGTGCAACAACATGAATTGACAGATAATCCAAGAGATTGTTTTGCGTTTCTTTTTACGTGAAAATACTTTTATTGTAACTCAAAATTTAAAACAAAATATGCTGTTTAGTATGATAAGTCTTCTAAGGATAATTCAGACTTATTTGGTGTACATATTTTATAACTCTGATATGATTTTATGTGGCAATATGAATAACTACACATTTTGAGGCTAAAGTTTTCAAATATTAAGCTCTACTATATGCTCCGATTAATATAAATATTTCATAATCCTATTTTATAATATATATGCGTATAGAACAAAAAATGAGAAATGCAGATCCATGGGATTGGAGATCACTTTAACTATGATACTGAAATTTAGCGAGAATTTATGACTTAAGTGTTGTTGCACCAGTAGTCGAACACATTGAGTTGCATACAATGCAGCTATACCTTGCTTTCATACAGTTCCTATAATAGCATTTAGTTGCTGCAATTCAAGAATAACAGATTTAAAACATTGATTCATACAAAACATTTGTGAGGGGGCAAGGTTTCATGAAGGAATTAGAAATCTTTTCGAACAAAACAAGGATCAAGAACGTATGTCCTGGTTGTATTCACTATAGCATCACATAGTCACTTTTTCTTCTTGTAATGGCAGTGCGTGCTTTTATCAACCTAGTGAATTTATTCGTGATTGAATTTTCATTTAAAGCAAAGTATGCATCATCTGTTCGCAACATCTGCAGTGGCCATTTGTTAGCTTTACGTGATATATGATATGAAAACATTAGTATAATCCACACGTAGTTGCTTATGTCAACTCTGCAACAATCGTGCTGAGGAAATTAAAGAAAAATCCGGACCATGCATTTCCACATCATCATTCTATATAAAGACAATCAACCAGATCAGGCTAGAACGGAAGTTCATCCAATTTCCTTAAATTAACGCACCAATCCTCGCATACTTTTAATGAAACATGGGGCTAGTCTTCATTTGGAACTTTACATAAATATTCGCATAGCTTTTGTGGCATTTACTTCATTCAGATAAAAAAAAAATCATTTTCAACGCATTTCGCATGTGTGTGTATTCCTGTAAGTTTAGTAAAATATTCCTTTAAGTTTATTACATAATTTGTGTCCTCAGTTGCCTGCGTATTCACATAGTCCTCGCCTTCCGGCTTAGACCAACTTGTGTGTGGATGCGTTTGTATTTTTTTTTACAATAAAATGAACAACTTGTGTAAGGAAAACTTTTCTGCTATTATTCAGAAATATTGAAATTCTCACACGGTAGCCATAACCATCAGCTTCATTTACTTAAAATTAGCATGGATTCGAAAGCTTTCTTCAAAAAACATATCACGTTTGAAATTTTGATTTGACTTTTTTAGCAGGGCAGAGCAGCCGAAAGTGTTTAACATGTAAAAGAGTTTTTTTTTTTTTAAAGTTTACTGTACTATTTGCTATAAACTTGAAAAGCCATTGAGTACTACATTCTTAAAAACTCAAATTTTAAACTAATAAAAGATAAATTTTCTCCATTTCATAGGTTTTCTCCATTTCATAGGTTTGCACTTTCACCCTGAATATCTGGAACAATCTGAAATGATATCATAAAATTACAATAAAAGAAAATATCACAAAACTTTCAAAGAAAATGTAGTTTTACAAGGCATATTTGAACATAATGTTTGCATTAAGAAAGTTCATTGTATGCCAAACATAATAAATTGGTAATATTGATTTAAATAAAAAATATTTTATTAATTAAAATTTATGTTCATGTGATATCGTAAAATAAAGAAAATATACTTTACATTTTAATTAACTTGCACAATATCTTAATAAAGTATATTTTAATAATAGAGCTATTGACGTCAATATCATCCTAGCTTATTTCCTAAACTTAAAATTAATTCTAAAAAAACTTAATTTTTAGTAGTTTAAATAAAAATGTAATTTTTGCTGAATTTAGTTAGATTATTGTACTCTGAAAATATATAAGTATTCAATGTTCTGTAATTTTACATGTATAACTTTAAATCTAAATTATAATTGCAAATTAAAATTTAAAACTTTAAAATGAAAATAAAAAATTATTCTATTACAATTAAAAAAAAGTTAAAGCAATTTAAGTGAAACACAATACTATATCCTTTTTCATTTTTTTTTCTCTTACGGAAACAAAATACATCTTTTAATTTGAGAAAAGTTAAATATTTAAAACTTTAATTAAATATATAAGTTTAAATCTTCTTTTAAAAAAGAGACCGAAGTATTTCAATTATGTAAAATTTATAAAATAAATTGTGTATCAAAAAATATAAAATATTCTTAATTAATTTCCAGTTTTGAATAATCTATTTAATGTCTGATATTTAATTTTGGAAGTTCTCTTAATGGTTAAATAATCTTATATTAGGTTGGGTAAAAAGAAAACCATTATTTTTACGTGAACTTTCTGTAATTTCTTTCACATTCGCTTTGTAAAATGGTTTAAAACAGTTTTCATGTAGATTTTTAGGTCTTGTGCGAAGCTATGACTGCTAAACTGCTGTCAAGTTTGATAATTTTTTATATTTTATAGACATTCTCGACGATGTTGTATCCAAGCGAGGTGCATCTTTAGCATCCAAATATCCAAACGGAATCGACGAAGCCAAAATTGTGCGTAACTGGTTGTTACAGTCATAGATAGGACGATAAATACCTTTCACAATTTTAGCCACCTGGTTAGCATTTTCGCCATTATAAAAGAAAAACTAAAATGTATCGAATTTTATGTTTGTTGTCTTCTATTATTAAAACCTTGTACTCATAACTGAATTAATCAAACAAAAAACCCCAAGAGAATATTTTAGTGTCAAATATCACCTTTCCAATGAGCATAAATTTAAAATTGTTTGATAGATACCTTACGAGATAGCGATCACTACAGACGTCTACCGAAAAAATAATGGATAACTTTTTCCCCAAACTAATATTATAACATTATTAATCAGTTTGTTATTTTTTTTATAAAAACTTTATATAAGCAATCTTACCATAAAATTAACAATGATTCATTATTTTTTTGTGAAAATTACAACTTTAACCGATAATTTTAAATTTAAAATTCAACTATGTAACAATTTGGTCACAATCTGAATTTTCATAGACTTTTACAAAATACAGCAATTGTGACTTTTATTCATTATTACATAACACTACTGGGAAATTCTGAAAGAAACCCAGAGCATAAATCTTTTCAAGAAAATTCTCAAAGCAGGAAATAAAACCTTTTCTAGAATTATTATGTGAATATTTTAAACAATCCACCTTTGTTATTAATGATCTCTCAAATCTCAGGTGGAGACGTCAAAGTATCTTCATTAAGAATATCCCAAATTCTAACACTTTCCGTCACTTACTCACGGTTCTTAATTATCGGAATGAAAGAGAGGAAGTAGAAAATAAATGCATATAGATATTTGAAGAATAACTTATTCTCACGAGGAATAATTAAAAAGAATGATATTGCTTCCGATTTGTTTCGAGATACATACATTTGCCAAACTATTTTCTGAATAATACATTTCAGATAGAGAAAGTATTCTCATTCATCAACGATATTTCTTCAATGAAACTAGATGTAAAAGTAACCACAATATACTTCTTTCTTTGATCACATATTTTTACCATTTCAAGTAAAATTAGTGTTTGTATTTCCCAAAACATTATATAAAATATAAATACAATCTTATTTTATAAAAGATAAAAACAAGTGTATAACTACACATATCCAAAGTACATAAACAATAAATTATTATACTAAATAAAAAGTATTTAGTTCAATATAATGATGCGAAATATCGATAGATTTAAAAATTTTTGGCTGGCTTTCAAAAACGTTAATTAATATTTAAAGTTGAAATTTTTCATGAACCTTTAAGAAAATGAGTGTTTGCAATTCATTTAATAAAAATTGTTTCCTTTCTCTGATTATTTAATCTTCTAAAATTGAAGTACTAAGATTTTAACTAGAGAGAATTATAAATTAATTCTCTCTAGTTAAAATTAGAAATATAAATAAATAATGTATAATACATTATCATGAATAAATTTAGCTTTAGCATATATTAATTATGAAAAGGACACTTTTGGAAATGAAATTTTTTTTAAATTAACAATGCTCGCACAGTTAATTTTAATTTATGTAAATAATTTGGTGTGGAGTCTGATTTCCTCAGAACACACTTGCCATGGGTACCCGTTAATAGTGTAGGGATCCTTATAATCATGTAACAGATAATTGTCGTTATAAAACAAGTCAATTGACAAATATTAAAAATTCAAATTGCAAGGGAAGTCATTTGATATTAGTTTCTTTTCATTAAATCAAATATACTTCCTTCATAAAATATGAAGAGAAAATTAGATATGAAAATTAAAAAATATTACATATTCCGGCAATGAGATCTTCAATGGTGAATTCGGAAACGTAATATAAATTTCAAAGCAACTAAAATTTATTTACTGTAGATTTACTTTGTGTGAAAATATCGAATTTTATATTCTTAATATAAATACGTGATAATTTTGTAGTTTATTTAATTAAATAACTTCACATTCATGCAAACCAAATAGCAAATAACGCACGTAAGTAATGAAAAATGTAACTGAAAATTACAAGCTATGCAACTGATATATTTTTTTTTGTTTTCAATATCCATTTAAATAAGGATTTCGTTTGAAAAAATACAACAATCATACCCAAGAGTTTAGCTTCTCTTTTATTAAAGGTTGCGTAAGTGGTAATATAAAGAAATGTATGATATATTTTTTTACAAATTTTATTCTCTTATGTAATACTCGAAGAGAGAATTAAACTTTTCTGTTGTTTGAACACCCTAAGAAAAAAGTATTAGGTACCTTTACTTTAAAAGTATTACATTGAAATTTTGCATTTATAGAAGTTATTTGGAAATTTTATTTCGCATTAAAAATGCTTTTAATGATTCAACTATTTTAAAAGTACAAGGATTTTTTAAATTGCAATTTTGGTCAATTGCGTGTTGATATATAAACAAGTTTTCTTAATATTTAACCGACTCAGCGTCCGCGACGTATCTGTTACGTCGCAATAAACTGGTCAAAAAGCGGCTCATGACGGCAGGGATACGTCGAAATATTCCTGCTCGAAAGCGGCCTGCGACGGCAGAGATACGTCGCAGAGTTTTCACCGAAAGCGGCCGCGACGTATATTTTCACATAGCAGAAACCACTTATTTTTGCTTTCCCCCTAATCGGTGGTTTGATTGATCGGCCTTAATCACTCAAACCACACTCCTTGGAGACTTTTCTTTGAAAACTAAAACTCAGCCTGAGTTTTACGCCAAATATCTAAAATACTGATTATTTTTTCGCCAAGATTCAACTTTAAAATTTTATAATCTATAAATTTGTTGCTTTAGAAATAAAATGCGAGTTTAT
>JAPDSC010147905.1:0-12367 GCA_026290005.1 Latrodectus geometricus
TTATAATTGTTGAATCTATTTTTAATTTTCAAATTTACTTCCGTTATAGTTTAAAAATGTTTTCAAAACATTTTCAATTTGGATAACTATTTTAATGTTTAAAACATAATCGGAAGAGAATATCATAAAACACAAAAAAAATAAAAAAAAATAATAAAATTAAAAATAAAAATAAAAAATAAAATAAAAAACAGTATGTCTTTATTATTTTACATGTATGTACATACATATTTCATACATGAACTAATAATTAAAATATAATTTAAAATAGCATATTAAGATATTATTTCTTTGCATGAAAAAAATTACCGAGGAATCATCATTAAAAAAAAAATCCTTAAAATATCAATTACAAGTAACCCTTCTTAAAAGTAATTAACTGATAGTATCCAAAATATATTCAAAGAAAATGCTCTTAACCAATTCCTTTTACGAATTTCGTTACAATTAATATAGGAAATTAATTTGAGTGGAATCTAATAAAATTATATATGTTTTTAAAAAATAGGAATATTTATTTACATTTAAAAAAGCTATTTTTTTCAATTTTTTATGAGTCTGAATTTTTTTGATTTACAATTCGAAATTCAACTTCAAAGTATTACAATTATGTACTTAATGAATTAAAAAATGTATTTATCTTCACATTTTATTATTATGTGTACATATATATCGAGCCGAAAATATTTTTAGAATTTTTAAGGTGCTTATTTCTGAAAATGGTTAATAGATAAAAAAAATTCTATTTTACAATTTGATACTGATAAAAATGATGATGGTATTTTTAAATTTTGTCCAACAAGAAAATATAAATATTTAATAAGAACGCATTAATAAAGTCACCAAGAGTGCATCTCTTGGTCTTCAAACTTTCAATTTCAAATGAGAGATCTGCTTTGTTCACCTATATTTAGAAACCTTTGGAGTATAAAGACCAACGAATTATCTTAAATGGTACTATTTGTGGACTTGATTTCAGCCATTCAAACAAGTTGCAATCGTTTTTATGGCTTTTCAAAAATACTTGAAAACCATTTGATAATTCATGATCTTGCATTTAAAAACAATTTTGCTGAATAGTTAACCAATTTATGTAATATTTTGAAGTTAAAGCATAAGGTCTTTAATCTTAGTTTTATTCTGGTTTTAAACTAAGGCTTGTAAAAGCTAGAAAATATTATATAAGAAAATAATTTTTCAAGAAAATAATTATTTCAAAATGCATTTCCAAATTATTGAATGACCAAATCTTTGCTGGGAAAGGAAAAAAAATATTATATTAGTAATAAATTAATATAGATATTTATCAGTGACTCATTTTTGAGTTCTTGCTTATATGTCTATTTCTTTCTGCATTGGAAATTAATGAAATAGTCTTTTTAATATGCACATATATTATATGTTTGTAAAATTCACAATTTTATATATTTAAGTTAAATAAAAATATAATATTTAAATATTGCTCAATTTTTTCCCTAATGTTGTATTGTAAAAATTACTAAACAAAGCATTTTTGAATGAAAGATTGTGACATTTATTTGAGATGCAAATCTAAGATGAGTGTAAAGTACCTGAAAATTATATAAAAAAAAAAAAAAATATTTTATGTAACACTATTTTTTTGGCGTTGCATAAATATATTTTAAATAAAATATTCATTATCTACCTAGCAATTTTTTGTTATTATCAAAATTGAAGGTATAATACTTATTTAACAATACTCTCACTAATTTTGAAACTTAGGAATTTTCAAATATTTTAATTGAAACAATTTTCACAAGAAATAAATAAAATGATGTGCTATTAAAAATATATGATTAAAATGATAGGATATATTTTATTTTGTAGAAGATCTCCTCAACAAATATTTTATAAATAGTAAAATAAATTAATATCATGGTTTAGCTGTAAAAATATATTCAATTAAAATATTAAACCATGTCTTGTGCGCTCATATTAAATAATAACTCATGTTGAATTGGATTCATTTCAGGAAATAGCAAATAATTAAAATAAGAAGAATAAGAAGCTAAATGAAGGAATCCATAGCTAATTAAAAAATCTGTATACTTATAAAATTTTCTTTATCAGTAATAGTTTTTATTCTTAACTAATAATGTAAAAATAAATGGACACTATCAAAAATGAAATTGTTCAAACTACTCAAACTGTCACATATTTTATATACTATATTTTATATTTTCAGAGTCGCTGCTTTATGTTTCTTTGGAAAGCCTTGATTTTCTGAAATCAATTGCTTACATCGGCCTTTTCCTCCATCTGTAGAATGAATGAGATGAATGGTACCATTTATCCTTAATTACCTCCAAACCAACTGGAAATAATAAAGAAGGATCTTTTTCATTAGTTAGATAGCAGGTTACGTTTGTGGAGCAACCCTGATTCTATAGATAACCCACAACCCTGACCGATTGTCTGTATTTCCTGATGATGCTTCTTTGAACGGTTGACCACCTTCACTGTTGTAATAAAAGAAGTACCATTCCGCAGCAAATATAATGATTTAGGAACACAAGCTATCCCTGTTTTGTAGTTTCCTGACAAGTAATTTAATGTGATTTTCCACTGTTTTGATGTTATTAATAGTATGTTTAGATTTATTTTCATTTCATTTCTTTTCTTTCCACAATATTTTTTCTCATCTTATTTAATATGTTTTACAAGACAAGTGAAATGCAAAAATAGCGTGACTAGTTAATATTAATTTTAAAATACGTTTTCAGCTTTTATTTTGAAAATACCACTATAAAATATAATTGAATTTATCATTTAATTTTTATACATTAAAATATTATAGGTTAATTTGTGTGTGTGTGTGTGACGGAATCAACTGCTTAATTCATTTATCAGCACCCTTTTAACGAGAAATTCCCGGTGGATTTGTATTCACTTTTATTTTCTTACTAATAATTACTTTTTAATAATTTGAGTGAGACTTACTTCTTCATTATATTTGATATTAATGTCAGAATTTTAAACTTTAAAAAATATTCGAGCAATAATTCCTTTAATTTGATCATTCTGCTTACCTTATTCAACAAACTTTTTGATTCGGCATGAAGTATCAATATATTCTTATAATATGATTACATTGTGATTACATTTTTTGTCAATATATCAAGCAAATAATGGTGCAGAATTTAAATTTATTATTTATATTAAAACATTAATTGTTAGAATCATTATTGATACATTTTTAAAATACAAGCAATAATGCAGTTGTTCACAAAAACTGATGCTTTGACATTACGTATATTCTAAGTTCACATAGCTCACATAGTTTTCCAAACATTATGCTAAATATCTGGATAAACGCAATTATAATTCATATATTTATATAACAATTAATAATTTAGAGTGTAATTTAATTCATACAATAATTATTCAATGGATACAAATCACGGAAATCTCATTTTTTTTTGTTCTCAACACCTAAATTTCCTTAATTTTCATACTTGTTGGGAAACTTTATACATCTATGCTCAGCAAATTCCATGCATCTTGCAGAAAAATGCGTAGTAAATAGTGAAATAAAACTATGAAAATTATTTTATAGTTTGCACTGTGACTGAAACAATCCCTTTTAAATACAAAATTAACAAATGCAATAGACAAGAATGATGTATTTTTAATGGTTTGAAGCACAAAAACATAAATAATGAAAACTTATTTATGAAAATGATCTAGTATTCTGCAATTTTACAGAGCACATAAAATATAATATTACATTTAAAACTTGGAATTAAAAATGTTAAAAATAGGACTTAATACTCAACAAAATATCGTGTAATTAATTTAATTATTTAATTGAAATAATTATTGAAATGCAATTAATAAATAATTATTATTTCCTTGTAACTTTAAAACTAATTTTCCATAATCTTCTTGACATTTAATACAATTTTAGGTTGCTAAATTAAAAACTATTGTATCCCTTTAAAATAAGATATTTCCGTGAACTCATATTTGCCTAAATTATTAATTTTATGCTAAAATGAAGTTAAAATATGTTCAAGTTTATTTAATATATTAATCTGAAAACAAATATTCTAATTAATTTAATGAAATATTAACCATAGTATTAGAACCAAACAAATATGAACAACAATAACTTTCCCCCTTTGTAAAGCAAAAATCCTGTATTATTGGAGCTCACTATTTTATAATTAAAAATACAACTTTGCTAACAAAGTTCATGTCGATAAATTTAGATTGATAATTTAAAATGGTCTTCTAACTGATACCTTGTTATAATAATCAAAAACAATCATTACAAATTCTAATTCATTATAAGAGTTATTTATTATAATCTTATGTTACTAATTTGTACATAAGTGCAGTATTTAAGAAAAATAAATTCAAGTATAATAAAATATGAATTACTCAATTGTATTCCTTTCTGTGAACTAACATTAATTCAAATGTTGCAGGGTTTTTTTTGTATGATAATGAATCAATTGCAATATTTCATTAAATATTCTTTTGTTACAGCAATATTACAGTGCTTAGTATTCATGAAATTTATTTTAATGAAAATAAATGAGATTCCAAGATGCAAGTAACAGCTTTATTTCAAGACATAAATTGTATTCTCTTGAAAATCCTTTTCATCTAAAGGAACATCTTGGCATTAATTCCTCGTTGTCTTCATTTTCAATTACATATTCCCCGATAGTTTAATCCATTGTATTAACTACTGCTAGAATACATTCATCATTCCCCAAATTTAGAATTGAGATATTTTGAATTGTTACATTTATCTTACAGATAATCTGTATGAAATTTGGTTTCGATTTAAAAATAAATGGGCAAAATGTTATAATAAATTTCAATGAAATCCACTTAATAAAATTAGAATGCTCTGAAATACAACAGACAATTAAACACAATATGACTTCCCATCATTTTACGAATTACAATTGATCTAGAGATTTTAACAGTTGCTGTCAGAAACAGATTCAGTCGTATTCAATAAAAAAAATGACTCTTCATCAAAACAAATTCTCATTTATTCACTAAAAACTGTCACAATACATTATTTTAATAAATTATTATCTTAGACACAGTTAAACAGATTTTAACTAACCATTTTTTGTTAACATAAATCAATAATTTATCATACAGACAATAATGCACAAAATGTCACCTAGTATCAATTAATAATCTATTTTATAAACTAATTTTAAATTAATTTAAAATCTTTAAATATTATTTTTATTTTTTTTATTATTTAATCATGGTCTCTTTTTTATAGGTAGCAATTTTAAAACTGGAATTAAAAATTCATTTCATCTGTATCCTTACATTAAATAAAGCACAAAAATACTTTGTTAAACATACGATATATCGTTGAAACTAGAAGAAAAGCAAACACTGCTATAAATCTAGGGATTAATGTGCATTTTCAAGAAACGTAATTGGATGTCGGAGAAACCCAGATTCTTGAATATTTTTTCTTCTTCAGTTAGCTTCACTTCAAGGCACTGACGATGAAAATTAAATTCGATGATCTGAAGGAAAGTAATTATTTTCTAAAGCAAGGTGTTTGAATTTAAATATTAAATATGCATTGCTGGGGAAAAGAATGGAAAAATTCAAATAAAATAAAACTGGAATATATGCTAGGGGTAATAAATTTTGTCTCTTGAAATAGCATTATATAATCAGTTCGAAGAAAAAATATTTTTCATCAAAGTTCATATTTTTAAGTAGCAATGAATCACTCTGAAAGGAAATTTCTATATGCTTTATGGTTCATGTATAGATTGCTAAGAAAATATGTTTTCATAACGGGGAATTGAAACGAGAAAATATAAATACCTGAATAATGAATTGTTTGGCTTATACAGATTATTATATGCAAGTATATGCAAATCATTCTTTGGGTAATTTTCATTTTTATTGAATGTGAATTTAAAATTTTGATTAATAGTAAGTTTTACTAGATAATATTTGAACAGATTGAAAAAATTCAAACATGTTTTTAGGAATTCACGAAAATATTATTAATTCGTACAAAGCACATGACATTAAATGTAATTTATTAAGATCATTTTTAGCATTCACAATACACCATAAGCAAAAAAGATTAAATATATTTATTTTAAAATTCAAAATTGTTGGATAAATAAATAACAGAATATTTAAATATATTTTCATAAAAAGTACAAATATATTATTAACAAGAATTCCAAGGATGCATCTTTAATGTAAATGTATAATTAGTATACACATTCTAAATGTATAAAAATAATTTATCAATATATAAAAGGAGAATTTTATAATACAATCATTAGAAATTTTTTATCCCTATATTAAAATACAAATACATAATATTTCTGCATCAAAATATTTTCAAAGCATAGATCTACAGAATTAAAGTTTATTAAAAACTATTTGCAGAAAAAATAGATTAAACTTATGTAACAAATTATTTGTATATGGAAATGGTTTTATAATGAATAATGTTATAAAAAATTCGAGGATAGTTTTATAATAGTTTATTAAAAAAATTGTTTTCTAAAACTTATGAAATAATAGTAAAATATAATTGTGAATTTTTTTTTTTCAAATTAAAGTACACAATTTCATTAGATGATTTTCTGCAGTAGTCACTAAGTTTCCTTTAATATTGAAGTTAGCAAACCCAGTTGTAATCTGTTAATTTAGGTAGGCCTCCTACTTAAATTAATGAATTGACGTTATTTAACTTAAAAATATTATTAGCCATTATAAAATCTTATAAGAGTTCACTTCTTGCATTATGATATTGGCATCATTTACTAACACTGTTGGTATCCAGATCTGCTCCAGTAAGGAAATTTTCTGGTTTGATTTTTCTGAGTATGGTTTCTAGTTCATTAAGAGTGAGTAAAAAAGTTGTTTACAATATAGTCATTGGAGTGTGAGTTTGTTATTGGTTTGCATGCTGAAATAATATTAAATGCGCTTTGGAATCTATGATTTTAATTGTAATTGTTATCTCAATGGCGTGAACCAAGATTGGCTTTAAGTTTCTAGTTATAACTACGGTAACTACTTTATAAGTATCTGCAAGGTCTATGTTGAGAAACCTTGGCTACGATAAGTAAGTCTATGTCAAGTATTTACCAATAATCTTTTCCATGCCAAACTAAGGAGCAATGTCAAGGGCTTTGCGCGATAGAATGTTTTACATGATGCTCTTCAGCTGTAAATGGTAGAATATTTCTAGGTGAATTTGATATTTTTAGATTGACATTGTAGAATATTTCAGTTGACTTTATTTTCTTAAATTTATTTGAAATGTTTTTATGTTTGGTAGAGAATGGAATCTCTGGAGAATGCAATTCTCAAATGAATGATTGCATTCATTTTAAAAGGTAAGGGAATGCGAGTAATTTGAGAGTTTTCTTAGATTTTGATAATTATTTAGATTTTTGTAATAAATACAACTTTTATAATAAGATAGATAGTTAATCGATTAATTTTGTCTGTTATATTGTTGACCTCTTTACTGTCGATGCAGCAATTTAACTTAGATTTGCATTTTTCTAAGTTAGTTATTTCGCTACATTTTCCACAAATCAGATTTGATGAATAACATCAAAAAATTCACTCAGAGCTCTTTCAGTTCTAATGATTTCGTTATTCTAAGTCACATAATAATAACGTTGTGTAGTCCGAATACTTTTTTGTTGACCACAATTTGTGTCACAGTCTTGTTGGTTTCGAAAACAACATGGTTAACTTCTTGTTTATACCTGTGCACTATAATATCTTTTACATTTATGAGAATTAATGTTGATGTTATTTGTGTTTCTGCCTCCAGTATTTGACATCTTCTAGTGATTGTAAATGGTAATGGATGCGAAAATTCATATTATAAATGAACTTTTCCTACATTTACTATTGGTTTGATTGACATTCTTTTCTCTTGATTTGAAATGCATTTTTTTTATTTTTTGCAAGGTGCAAGAGAATAAATATATTTTCCTCCAATTGGAGTGATATAAATATAATCAATTTGATCTATGCAATTTATTATTATTTTTTATTTTATTTAATAACTTATTAACCTTACTTATTTTTTTATGAAAAAAAATTGATGATAAAGTCATCATTTTTTAAATTATTTTAGTTAGTTTTTAAATTATTTAAATTATTTTAAATACTTTTTAAATAGTTTTATTTTAAAATTTTAAATATAATTTTTAAGTTAAATTAAGTAATCATATATTTTAATCTAGTTTAGAACATATAAATATCATTATTTTGAAGACCTAACTAAGTAAATAAATTTAGATACTGAAATAGGTTGATACTTGAATATTTGAATCTAAAACCAGGACATTGAGGAACTGAAGAAATGCGTGGCAAAATTTACACGAGTAACATTTAAATATTTTAAGTTGAACAAAATTGAGCAAAATAGAACTGTAAGATATATAGATTGAATTCTGCGTCTTTAGGACTATTAAAAAATTATATATAGAGTTAATAAAATGAATCGAGTGTATAATTAACTTGAAATGATATTTTAAATACTTATGAGAGGAAACTAAACCACGTTTAGTATTCAAAAGCGAACTTGCGAACTTAGAAATGAACAAGTGTAAAACTAGAAAAAGCAAAGAAGACTAAAATTCAGATTAAAGAAGAGCATAAAAAAAGCAAACACTTAAAATTTTGTTTAAAAATGTTAAAAAAAATTGCTTAAAGTCAATCACTTAAGGTATTGCAGAAATATTAGAAACTACCAAATTCGAATGAAAAATTACAGAATATATCAAAAAGATCTTAAAGAATGGTACCTAAAAAAATGATACAAATTTATAAGTAAACATTTGTTGTTCAAAAATGTAAATGCTCTTTTTTTATCAAAACATGCTTTTACTTTAAAATTAAAAATCAACAATTTAAGCCAGGGGGAAAATTTAGTAATGTTTTATATATAAGCATTAACAGATTAAATTTCCAAAAAATCAATTCAGTACAATCCATGGTGTTTAACTGATGATTGGTTAATTATAAACAAATTATTATATTTACAAAAAATAAATAAAATATTGATTTTTTATTCATAAAAATAGTTTTAAAGAGAAACGTTATAAGAAAAGTATTATAATTCCTTATAAAGTGTATATGTACATATTAAATTCTAGAATAAATGACATAAAAACTATGCGTTTACTGCATTTTCCTTATTCTTGATGCTCATCTGGAATTTGAAAATGCATGAATTGAAAGTTCAATATAAAATCTTGTTTTATGAAAATATTCTTGTGATTTTTATTGAGATAATACAAAACTCTTAGGGTATATTTTGGTGTAGCAAGAAAAAGGGAGATTCTGATTTGCAAAAAAATGTTAATTATTTAGTACTTACGCAAATAGAAATCCCAAATGCTAGTAGACGGGAAGTCCTGCTTATGATGGGAACGTTGCTGCCAGATGGATAATGTCATTGAGACTCCATTGAAAATATATCATTATATTAATGTGTTTAATAAATAAAAAATGAATTAATTGAATATTGAATTATGATATTTTAGTATGTAATAGAGTCTTAAATCTGCATCTAATGATGTAATATACATATATTTTCAGCAAAGAAAAAAGTTCTAACTCTTTGTACAATGAAGACAGTTCAGTATATGTGTATCTCGCTAAAGAAAAATGGATCCCATCATCCACAAATCTTTAGTAGCTGTGTTCATTTATAACTATTTTCTAATGGTTTAATTTACAAATTTCTAAGCTTCCCTTTAGATAACAAATCTCGGTGCACGGTCTCGCTTATTTAGATTTACGATTAATTTTTCTAAGATGTATAGTTAAATGAAATGATAATAGTCATACAAAGATCAAATGAAATAACTTGAAGCTAAGTTGGAAATGTATCAACTAGTGAAGAATCAATAAATGGCTCCATTTATTGATAAATGAAGATATAATTTATGAAAAAATTTCAGAATAATATACATATCCAATGAAAATGATAATGACAGTCCAATGAGTCAAATTCAGAAGAAAATTCGAAATGTTCCCTCATATTTTCTATATTAGAAAAACGACACAAAAAAGTAAAATTAAAAATAGGAAAATTTGAAATTCGTTAAAGAGTGTATTCCGAAAACAAACGAGCTTCAATCACCTACCCTAAAATTTCGTAGATCAATTAATAAAACATTCATCATCAAGTTAACCAAATAAGTCAGTAAGAAAATTTAAAAAATCCGATGAAATAAAAGTATGTCATACATTCCTCAGAGTAAAACAGATAAAAAAAATCATCCCAATGTTGTGCCAAGTGCAATAAAATAATCTGAAGTGAACACAAACACAATACAAACATTACAAAAACTTGTAAATGTGTATAAGTATATTGTGAAATAATATTTTTTTTCAATACAAACATATCTGTTCATTAATAAAAACGTATATGGTGTGGTAAAAGTAATCTTGGTAGCATTATGTAACTAATTTTGTAAGCCAAGTCTTATAAATAGAACGTCTTCCTCGTTATGTAATTTAAAAACGGCTCCCTCCTCGTTTAGATTTTTAATTTTTTAACAGTAGTATTTCCAGTAATTAATGAGGAATATCAGCTGTGTTAATCCTGTGTATGAATACATATGATTTACATTTAAAATTGTGACAGCATATATAATTGAGATATATAATTGATCTGTTCCATCAATTTTTATGTTTTATTTATGTATTCAGTTAATGGATAATAAAGTTTTATGCTTGTTATTCTCTATTTATGAAGCAGATTATTTTCTTATAATTTTTATTAAGTAAATTTTTTTAATTTCATAGAAAATAAATAGTAAATTATTATATAAGAATTTGTTGCTTAAATGTTTGTTTCAACATGACCTTTACAAATAAGTGATTTTAATTTCTATTTGTTACATACATTTATTAGATCATTATTTAAAAATATTTATGAAAATGTTAAATTATAAAATAAGTCTAAATGCTAAGCAAAAGGTTAAACTAGTATCTGAGACAATCAATATATTCACATGTTGCTCTGCCCTTTAAAATTTAACGCCTACCTAAAATACGGGATATTTCACAGAAGCATACTAAACATTAATGTCAGCTTTTTGAAAAAATAGATTTAACAGGATTTTGATAGCTATACTAGAGTTGTACATATATTTCTTAATTTTCAGGACGTATTGTTCATAATTTAATATGTTTTGTGTTTAGATTGCAAATTAAAAAAGGGATTATTTGAAAAAGTATTACTAAATAGTCTTCTAGGATTAAAAAACAACTTTTCCCCGAATGATTTTTTGCCTGAATTATATCAGATTTCATATTTTAACATAGGTTAAATAAATTCTAAATCATTATTAAAATTTCCATTATAAAATTTAAAACTACAGTATTTTCTTTGATTTGTGTTCTTTTGTATGATATTGGTTCTCATTCATTTTAAATTTCAGAAATTATTTTTAAATTTGTACTTCTTTATAACCAATGTTCATTGGTTTTCTAAATTCAATTTAAAATTTAAAATACATTTAATATTTAAATGAGTTCTGATCATTGCTTATTTTGTAGTTACAACAGATTTTTTTGATTTTTGTTTTCCATTTACTTGACCGAAAGAATATTTAAAAAATAAGATTTGATTAAAGGAGACAGGATTACAAGAGTACTTTCTCTAATACATTTATTACAGCAATATTTTCACTAAAACTAATATTTAGGAAAAAATATGTAGGGATGAATACTTAATTCATGATCACTGAAAGTTGATGAAGGTGATAATTAATTAAACAAAATGAAATATTCAGCCCTACCCATTTTAAAATATAAAGATACAAAAACAAACTTATAAGACTATACGCTATAAAATATATGCAACACTGAAAGTTTTAATTTAATTTACAAGTAATAAAAATCAAATCACATTATAGATAATATCATTTACATGCAATAGTAAAATAAACCATAAATTAAATTGGAAAATTGATTATACGTAAAACATTTAACATATTTGCTGTAATGAATTACTTGAAATAAGAAATTCTCACTCAAGTTGTATGATGAACTCATAAGACTTCTGCACAACTTTTAAATGTCTATAGTTTTAGTTTTACAATTACACAATTTTTTCCACTTTAATGGAATGTATATGTATTTCTTTTGTTAATATATATATATATATATATATATATATATATATATAATATATATATATATTGACAGAATTTATAATGGTGTTATTTTTATACTTATGGGTTTACATAGATGCTTATACAATCTCTGGTGTTATTTCTAAACTTTTCTATCTATATGGAAGCGAGTTTTTCTTGATGCTATAAGTACATTAAATACTTGCAGT
>JAPDSC010147907.1:0-10690 GCA_026290005.1 Latrodectus geometricus
TTTTTGAAATACATTAGATTAAAAATTTTTTGTTATTATTTTTTTGATAAATTAAATGTAGTCCCTTTAGTGCTCAATATGGCCAAGTAGTAGAGCAGCACCATTTAGAGCCAATGATCTGAGATTCAAACCCAACTATTCAACCAGCTATAAGATATATTTTGCTCTTCTATCTTTTACATAGATGTCTGAATAGATCCTTGGGGGGTTTGCGCACTTCCTTTTTATGACATGAGAACACAGGCCTTTATCGATGAAAAATCTTCTCGAAAGGCAATTTAAGCTGTGGTTTTAAAATACCTTCGTTAGTCCTTCTGTTATGCGGTATCAAAAAAATTCATATAGTCGATTATGGGTAATGATTAATGGTTTTTAAAAGTAGGAAATTCCAATATCAAGTAATTATTAAGTGTCAGATTATGAAGGGTGCATTTATGTTTTTTGCATTCACTTTTGCCTGAGTGCTATTTTGAAAGTTTTCTGTATTTCCACCTTCCTGAAATGAGAATTATGGCTAATTACATTTATAATACTAAATTTACATTATTAATTTCTTTATAAAATTAATCTCTTATTCTTAATGATTCACTACTTATTATTCTAAGACTTGGAAACAAAGCGAGTATCTGCTTTTGGGACAAATGTCCTTGAAGATTAAATTAAACAATTGACCTACATTAAAAATACTAAATAACTTTTTAAAAAGAAGCTAAACTTAACTGAAAATTTTTCACCAATTATTTCCCTTAAAAAACTTTCAAATTGAATGAAGTTTATCTAAAGCGTTGAATATATCTGAATGTTTACTTAAAACACATCCTTTGAATTCCAAATATGTTTAGATTATTTCAAATATCCAGGATAGTGTTGATAATATTGATAATTGATGATGTTTCTATTATATTTAAACAGCGGTTTCGTTTATTGATAAAAGAGGAATTTGTTTGCGGAATGTGCGAACATTGTCGGGTAGATCAAAACATGCTCGTTAAAAGATATTGAAGAAAGAGAAATATTTCTGAAGGAATGTAATTTGATAAAATATTTCAAAGAAAGTCAGTGATGCAAATAATATAAAATATATATTACATTTATAAACCGTTATAAATTTGCATCTTAATTACTTATAAATATTTTCAGTTCGTCAAAACATAATTTCACAGAATCTCCGAAATAAATACGCCTTTGACGTTTATTACCAAGAGTCAAAATGTTTGATTTGGGATTCGCGAATTACTCCCGTCCAATGCAAATCTCTGTATTTAAATTAGAAAAATTAAAATTAAAAAAAAAATTGTGTTATATAATGCAATGTAATTATTGGACAATATACTTTAGAAAAATTGAGATTGCGATGGCCTGGTTAATTACAGCATTCACTCTCGTTTTCGGATGGTAGTGAGTTTGAATTATGACTCAGTCAAAGATCTGTAGTATTCACCAACGGCTGCTGAGACACGTAAGAAATGTCGACGTCACAATATTCTCCATGTAAAATGATACCTCTGGGAGCCTTCTGCTTGGTCCCTAGTTTTAAATAATGAAGACCTATCCACTTTTGGGGCAACGATGACAACCTACTGGGTGGCCTACTATATAAGTTGTACTTACTCCCCTTGTAAAATAGGTGTCTTAGCAGCAGCAGGACATTATAAATAAAAAGAAAGCCATAAAAATTTATCATCGACCCCCAATGCATGTTTGGATTACCAAAGATCATTTCTGAAATTTCTTTCACTCTAAGAGAATTTCTAACCCCATTAAAAACCCTTTCATCAATCAAATGATCCAGGTCTAGAGAAATTTAAAAAATCTATCGAAATGAAACCTATCTCTAGATATTACTGTGCTTAATTTAAAACATGAAATTGTGCGCAGTTAAGTAGTATAATAACTTCTTTACATCGTATTTTGTATGTTTTTAAACTTTATCTATCCAACAGTAATTTTCGTTCGATAATCTCATTTATAGATTTTACTTGTTTTCATTGTACATCCATGTGGTGATTCTTTAGATTCTTTAAATGCAATTTATCCAGAGTGCAATGGCCTTTTGCTTATAAAAATTGAACAATGCAACATTTATTTAAAATAAATTCTGTGATATACATCAATAAATTAGCCAAAATTTTATAGAGACATCAAATTGTTTTAGCTATCAAACCACATAAATGCATGGTTAGAATAAACTAAGTTAGTTGTATTTCGTTTTGGTTGTATTTCTCTGTTTCCAAACCTGCTAAGCCGTCAACCACCTCGTAATTTTGAACCTACACCAGATGACAAAATTGCTATCTGAGTTGGTACTTTCTTCTCCGTGCTATGCAAGTGGAGGAACATTGGATTCTACAGAACTTGCATCTCCGGCATCACTGTTGAGCCTATAAAGGACCCAAATCGGCAATGGAGTGCTACAATTGATAGCTATTCAATCATATCTCAGAAATGATGCCAAGATGCATCAAGTGTGCTGGTTCACATAACACTCGTGAATACCCCCACGAATGAGTAGAGCAACCTAAGTATTGCAACTGTACAGGCTCACATGCAGTTAATCATAGGAGATGTAATGCATTCTCTAAACCAACGCCACAAACTGGCGCCCCACGTTGGGCGCCAGTTTGTGGCCCTTGATTTAAGGAACCAATGGGGTGAGGGTAATGAAATACATCCACCAGAGTTATATTTAAGAATTTTATTAAAAAAACATTAAACAAAACAAAACAAGTGGACATAAATTTAATCTCAGGTTAGGAGCACACGTTTTAGCGTGTGTACAGATCCGGACCTTGGCTTCTACTACTAAAGTTTCACTTTCCTGCCACTTGGTGGCGTGGTAGTGTCACTGTTGTTGAAGTAAAGTTGTACAAGAGCGGTTATAAACTTATTTTAACCATTCATACATTTATTGGAAAATTGTGAAACAACCGATGAGCAATGCAAAAGCATGTCCATTTATTTATATGTGAAATGAACGTTAAGTTGCCATTCTTTAAAAGTAATAATGTATTCTTTGAAATACTTTTCATTAAATTTAAGAATTTATCACTTATGCATTTTAATGATTGTCAAGCGTTTATTTCGCTATTCATTTTGATTTTTTTCACTTGATTAATTTGAATCAAAACATTTTAAATTCTATGAATAAAAATTAGATGGTTTTATTATATTACAGCTTAAATTTCTTATAAATAAATTATATCTATAAGCAAATTTAATGCAAATTATAAGATTGTTTTCCTAAGCTCCTCTGAATTATTTTGTTAAAGTATGAAACAAAATCAAATAAGAGGATTTGCGGTCTTATAAACCAAAAGGTTCTTGACAGTCCCTTTTTCTCATGGGGAAATTAAAGTTTGCTTCTCTTAAAAATTACAACAATGGTAAATTAATTAACAAATGTTTAATAAATTGAATCAATTTGCCATTAAAAGCCAAAAATATCTGTATATGAATAATAGCATGATTATTTATATACAGACTTCATTTTTAATGAAATGGATGATAAAATGTCTATTACATTTAAAATCTGATGAAATAAATGGCTAAGTGAAAAAAATATACGATCTGATAAAAAAACAGTTTTATAAATCTATGAAATTTATATAAAAATTGGAATTTTCATGAATCTTTTTGAAATTAAATGGATGATAAATTGTTTCATTTAAAATCTGGGTAAATAAATGGTCTACTGAAAAAAATAATTCTGGTAAAAAAAAGAAATTAGTTCATCAATCTATGAAATTTATTTAAAGTTTTTAATTTTTATGAATCTGAAATAAAAAGTATATATATGAGATAAGTTTAGTGTTTATATATGTATTATATATATATATATAAACTAAATATAAATACAAACTTCTATCTTACATATCTTAATAATAAATGAACTGTGTCAAATAAAAATGCAAGAAATATTTATCACAATTGTTTTTCAGTCTACTGTTAAATATTTATTGTTTTTCATAACTGTTACTTTATTTAACATAAAATTAAAATTATGCAAGTTTTTCTAAAACTCATGGGAGTGTACCTTTCATAGCATCAAATGCAATAACTCATAACAATAATATATATACTAAATTAAACTCAGTGTCACTATAGCCCATATGAGGGCCAAGGCCTACATAAGCCCATATATGGTTTCATGACCAAGGACCCTAGGATACGAAGCATATGTTCCAGTTATGTGGTAAGGCTATATATATATATATATATATATATATATGTGTGTGTGTGTAAAATTATTTGTTGATTCTCTAATTTTTCCTTTTAGAACAAAACATTAAAAATATTTTTTCATGCTTAGGTAGTTTTGTCTGAAGCAAAAACAAACATTTAAATTTTGTACCGTTAAAAAGATGAATTCTATTCTGTTTTATCTGCTAGTCTGTTACCGAATTTCTGAGAAATGAGCCATCTCCCAAAAAATTTATTACTTATTTAGTTTTATTGTAACGAGAGTAAAATATTTCTGAGAAAAATTCCACACATATTTGTGGCGGGAGAGCGAATATTTTTTTAGTTACCTCAGTATAACAAGAATTCTATTTGGCAATTTTTTTCATGATTAAAAACGATGCTTTTCTTTATCCTGTGGCAACGTCACACGTTAGAAAAGGAAGACAATGTAAGCAGCAAATGACAACCATAAATTTCCCAAAAGCATAAGTATAATGTTTACAAGATACAATCTCTTATCTAACAGGTAAAAGTGACAAAGCAGATAAAAATTGGAATTCATACCCTCTTTCTAAATAAGCCGATCAGGCAGATGATTCCCTTGGAATGATTAAACAGTTGATTTGAGTGTTTTTCAGTCTACTCTTTCATAAATTTTCCTCTTTTTACGTAAATTTAAAATTATACGTTTTTGATAAAACTTGTACGAGTTTTTCAGTGTATATTTTAATATATTTTTAAATAAATGTTCTAAAAAATATAAAAGGATGTTTAAGATTTCTATGTTTGAATCTATATTTTGTACTTTGAATTCAAAATTAGAATTATGCTAACGTCTTATGCTAATCCATTACCTTAAAGCTAAGTTTTATTACCATGTAATAAGAAAAGTTTTAAAATATAAATTAAAATTGAATTATTAGTCATAATTGAAATGCCTAATCAATGTAAGAAAACATATGAAAATTATAAGAATAATATCCACTTTGTATAGGATAATTTTCCTATCCGAAAATAATTTTAATAAGAAATAATTATTTCTAGAAAAAAAATAGAAATCAAAAAATGCCTAAATTATATTCAAAAGTTAAGTCACTAAAAATTTTAAAATATTCCTAAATATTCTTGATTTAATTAAAGTAACAATTAAAAAGCTATCTTGGAAATTATATAATTAATTATCATCTAACAGTAATATTTTACTATTTGTCAATGAATAAAGAATTTTTAAGAAAGAAAAATAACTATTTTTTAATGAACACAAATTTTTAATTTAATATTTAAATAGCCATGCATCTCAATTTATTTTATTTAAATTAATAGACTGAAACGAAGCGGCATTTGATTTCCAATTAATTTTGAAATATAAACTCATGTACTTAATTTCATAAACGTGCACATTTTAACTCTGATTCATAGAAATAATTTTACGAAAAAGCCCATGATTGGTTAAATATTAAAATTAGCCTTAAATAAAAATAATTAATTTTGAAATTACGTGTAACAAACAGTTTATTAATATAAAAACTTTAAACGCGCGAAATACGCGCCGACATGTCTTATATTGCATGTAATTATCAACACAACTTCAATTTAAATATAAAATTTAAACCTTGCAAAAAATATTAAAATATTTTTTGAATGTGGGAGTAATTTTAAATTAATTTAAGTACTTTAGTAATTATATTTGAAAACTTAACAACCCTGATTAATCAAAATGGTCGGAAAATTAATTTAAAATCACGATATTAAGGCATTTGTAGCATTATACAAAGTTTATATTTCTGATTATGCATCATTTTAAAGATTTTTGTTTCAGTGATTTACTATAGTGTACTGTAGTGCGCATGAGCTACACTGTAAAGAACACAATAATGTACTGTATTAAACACGTGTATTTTAGTACACTATATATATAAGTTCAATGTACTATAGTACATAACAGCCTTGATTGCAATGCATTGTATGATTTATAAATTGAGTATTTGTCTAGGTAAAATACAACTAAATTGAGAAATAAAAATGAAAATACAGCTGTAACGAAAATTTTCTTGGTTTGAAAAATATGTACGCATGTAATAAAAATCTCTTGATAATTTTTAAGCATTTTACCATGTTATAATGCAAATTATCTGTTGCATATATGAATGCTTTTCACACAACTATTGACTTTATTTATGAGGAAACGATTCCAATTAAATTTATGTTTCTATTTACTTGGTTTGGTTCGGTTTTCACTCTATTCTTACATTTTTGCACACGAGGGCTAATAAGACCACCACAAGTATTTCAAAGTTGGAAACTAGCTACGAACTGAAGGCCTGAAAGATACTTATTCAATTACCTATTAGATTAAGTTATTGGGTCTACTAGTGCCCATAATCTCAAAAGCAATAAATTTGGAAAGAAAATTCTAAAAGTCTTATTCTTTTTTTACTTCAGAACACAACCAGAAAGTACAGTTTCTTAAATTTTATTTGTAATATCGAACATATTTTTTATGACATTCATTTGAGTAAGAAAACTGAGGATCATTCTAACCTTCATGTGTAATAGAGCTTCCTAGATAGTGCTTAACAGACTTACCACTGGAAACATCAAATGCTTCTGTTTCTGTGGAAGCTGGAAGACTTTTAAAAACTTCACCATGTGCTGGATTGCTAGAACATTTCTCGGCATTATTTGTATAAAGTTCTAAATCCATTATTTCATCTATTTTTCAATCTTCAGCAATTTTAAAGGAATGTACAGAAAAAAAAAACACATATTAAATGTACTTCAACACGAAAGTCAATTTTTAGATGGTCGTTGTAAAAAATTCCCCAATTATTATAGAAACAATTAATGCTTGTTTATTCTTAATTAAATTTAGTAAACTGTTCACAACAATGAAGATTTTACTTCCACGTATCATCTATTTTTTTAATTTTGGAATAACACTTAGATTAAAATTCTGCGGTTGGTTTGTTTTTAAGTATATAACATCATTAAAAAGTTCTGACGCGAAATTATTCCCTACCAACATCTGTCAAAACCAAAGTTCATCAATAGTTGCAATAAAGTTCAACACAAAGCTAATATTTTAGGAAAGTGAAAAGTGCTCACTTTAAAATTTGTATGTATTTTTTAAAGAAATTAATAAAGATAAATTTTATTGTTAGTGTTTATTTATAAATTTCAGCTAAAAATTTGGCAAAAAACATTATTCAATTTTAAAAATTAAATTATACAACTAATCATGAATAACATGTTATACAACATTACTGTAATATCTAATTGTTAAAGATATCTATTGCAAAAGAAATTCAAACTTTTATTTGGTGATCAAAAGACTTTTTCTTTTTTTTCAATTTTATCGCAGATAGTTTTCGATATTTATTTTGTTTTTCAATAAACTGATAACTCAGTAGGTGCACAAAAATTACTTCATGCAGCAGCAATATATGAGTTATCTTTTTTCTGAATTCAAACATGAGTGAAACAAACAATTCTTATTGTATCTGATTTACATTCGGAGGAAAGTCATTTAATGAATCATAACTGAGCATAGAATAATTCTCGGGTCCAACAGCTAATAAATCTATTGTAAGCGATAAAGTTTACTTTCTATTCCGAGTTTTAAAATGTCTAGTGGTATAAACAACCCAAAACTAGGAAGGAAGATTTAATCATGATGTAATCAGGAATGGAAGTTATATCAGATCATCACAATTTTAATAAATTGTGCGCATTATCCATGAGCCGAATGAATGGACGAATTGAAAACAATGGACGAATTGTGATGGTTTGTGATTTATCCTGCCGTCTCTCGACAATTTAAGATACTGATTCCTAATAGAAGATTTTATATTTTAGTTGAATACTCATTGTTATTTGTTGGATTTATTTTTTATCAGGATTATCGTTTCTTTAAAATGAAAGGGCAAAAGAGGCTAGCAGTGTCTGATGGGAAAACCATAATTCACATGTCTGAAAGGTAGTAACTTCTATACTTGAGATTCAGTTGAAAATCGTCACATTAAAATTTTCCACGTACTTTAAAAATTCCTGTTCATCCGCCTCGCGAAGTGGGCAAAAAGGTACAAGCTCAAGTATTGAACTTGTCACTTGACAATTATTAAAATAACGAAGTGGTTTGCAGCGTATAACTAATTTTGTCAGATAAAAATAGGCAGCGGAAAACCTATTACAGTTTTCAATAGTAAATATGTACACTACTGGCCATTAAAATTGCTACACCAAGAAGGTGACATGCTACAGACGTTAAATTTATTTGAAAGGAAGAAGGTGCTGTGATATGCAAATGATTAGCTTTTCAGCGCATTCAGACAAAGCAGGCGCCAGTAGCGACACCTACATTGTGTTTAAATGAGGAAATTGTTCAGCCGGTTCCTCATGCACAAATTGCATTTGAACGTTGGTGCCTGGTGAAAAGTTGTTGGGATGCCTCGTGTAAGAAGGAGAAATGGGTACCAGCACGTTTCTGACTTTGATAAAGGTCGAATTGTAGCGAACCAGGATTGCGGTTTATCTTATCGCAGTATTGATGCTCGCGTCTGTCGAGACTGTTAGCAGAATATGGAATCGATAGGTTCAGGAAGGTAATACGGAACGCCATGCGGGATCTCAACGGGCACCTATCTCTAGCAGCCGAGAAGACAGGCATATTATCCGCATGGCCGTAATGGATCGTGCAACAATGTCACGAGCCGCGTTGAGTCAAGAAACGGGGTAGTTTGGAAGACAAAAAGTGACCCCCTGACGCTGCGTCATAGACAAGAGCGCCTTCAATGGTGTGATCAACGATGAACCTGGGCACACGAATGGCGAGACGTCATCTTTTCAGATGAATCCAAGTTCTGTGTATAGCATCATGATGGTCGCATCCGTGTTTGGCGGCATCGTGGTGAACGCACACTGGCAGCGTGCATTCGTCATCGTCATACTGGCCCATCACCTGGCGTGATGGTATGGGGTGCCATTGGATACACGTCTCGGTCACCTCTTGTTCGCATTGACGGTGCTTTGAATAGTGCACGTTACATTTCTGGTGTGTTACTAACCGTGGTTCTACCCTTTATTCGAGCCCTGCGAAACCCTACGTTTCAGCAGGATAATGCCCGACCGCATGTTGCCGGTATCGTACGGACCTACCTTGATACGGAACATGTTCGGCTGTTGCCCTGGCCAGCACGTTCTCCAGATCTTTCATTAATAGAAAACGCCTGGTCAATGGTTGCTGAGCGACTGGCTCATCACCAAACGCCAGTCACTACGGTTGACGAACTGTGGCATCGTGTTGAAGCTGCATGGGCATCTGTACCTGTACATGCAATCTAATCTCTGTTTGACTCAATGCCCAGGCGTATAACTGCTGTTATTATTGCCAGAGGTGGTTGTTCTGGGTACTGATTTCTCAGGATCTATCCAGCCAAATTTTTTGAAAATTTAATCACTTGTTATTTCTAGTATAATATATTTGTCCAATAAATATCATTTTGTTATCTGCATTTCTTTCTGGTGTAGCAATTTTAATGGCCAGTAGTGTGTATATAATAAACTCAATCTTAAACACATATGATATCTTATTTCCTTGTAAAGAATATCTAATAAAAAAAAAGTAACGAAATTTGAAACTCAAATTTCTTAGTAAATGTTTTCGAGAGAATAACAGTTTTAATAATACCAAAAGTGTCTTATTATTTCGCGTATTCCACTTGATCAATTAAAACACATTGATCGTGACCATGATCCCGTGTGCTTTCAAATAATAAAGAAAATCATCAGGAATGTAGTGCACCTGGCTTTTAGGGCAAGAACTGTATTTTAGATTATGTACAAAACTAATTTTAGTCAAATTGTATTTCTATCAAAGAATGTTAAATTAAAGCCCGAAGGCATGTCATAGAGAAAAAGGTAATTACTGCAAAAATTTGCAAAGGGCTTCAAATTTTGAGCGAAAATGTTTCATAAAGAAATATTCAACAATTTCTTTGTAACTTACGTAATAGTGCTAAGTGCTTTTTTTAGTCCACGACAAACTATTTGAGACTTTTATATTTTAGGAAAATTAATAGAACAATATTACATTCCTTTTAAATAAACACTTTAATCATGTACAGCATATTGGGTATTTTCCTGTACCAAGCGATTCTAAATAGGAAATAGAAAAACCCGATAGAAATGGTTTCAACTTTTTTATAACTTTCTATACAATTTTCTATATGAAATTGATCTTATATGATTTGAACTGTAACGTTTCATTTATAATACATACGCATTTATTATGACATATAATTGCTTTCATTATAAAATATTATATACATTTATTATTACGTAGTTGCATTTATTCGCAATCAATTACCACTTTCTGTTTCATTTGTTAGGGATATTCGACTAAATAACA
Organism: Latrodectus geometricus; assembly: GCA_026290005.1. NCBI lineage: Eukaryota > Metazoa > Arthropoda > Arachnida > Araneae > Theridiidae > Latrodectus > Latrodectus geometricus. Next base: position 10,589 of record JAPDSC010147907.1, read on the forward strand.
TTACATCATGTTGCTTAAGCAGTTACCTTAAGCATGTTAATTTTCTTGGGTGTCTTTTTTTTTTATGAAATATAACTTTAACTGATACCAATGTTAAATTTT
>JAPDSC010147914.1:0-20094 GCA_026290005.1 Latrodectus geometricus
TAAATTTATAATTTTTATTTTAAATTTATTATTTTAAAATTTATAAAATTTATAAATTTTACTTTTTTACTAGAAGGAAAATTAAATTTATAAATTTTTCTTTAATAAAAAAAGCATTTTTATTTTGTAATAAAACAAATTATAAATTTTACTTGTAATAAAAAAAGGGATAAAACAATGCATGAATATAAATGAGTACCCATTTCACAAAATTGTACGCATGAATTAAATATGATACCTTAGTGAAATTTAAAAATCTCGCATACTACATTTATTTTATAAAAAATTGTCCATACTAAAAAATTACAAATGTTTAACAATACTTAACAATAAATCTATATCAATCATTCTCAACCACATTACCACGGCACTTTCGTGGGCCGCCTAGTTCTTAAAAGGGTGCTGCCAAATTTTAGAAATGTGTATCATAAATGCTATAATTTTTATTACAAATAAAATTTGCTTAAATCAAAGAAAAATGCACTGTAAAAGAAAACTTATTTTTACAGTTAAAAACATTTATTTTCCTTAACTGTACACCTTTCATGAAATGAAATATTTGCCCCACGTGAAAAAATTTCAAGCATTCCCCCAGTAAGTACAAATTTATATATATATATATATATTTTAGTGGGAATTTCAGATTTTCTGTATTAAGAAAACGAAAAAAAGATAGAGACTATTAAGTATAAAAGACGATATGTGAATAGCATTATCTTTTTTAGAAAGAAATAATGGGCCGCGTTAGCCAAATTGGTTAGGGCGTTAGGCCACCAGTTAGGGACTGGGAGAAAGAAGTCAGAGAGAGCGTCTTCCGTTTTTAGAACAGAGCACCCCCTCACGATATGGAAATATGAGTTTTGCTCAAAGATGACAGCACCATCTGGGTCTTCCAATTTAGAGATAAGAAGCCAGAAAAGACCCAAGACCTGGCTCCCATCACTCCCAGAGATATTAATTTCGAATAGTAACATGGAAGACATTGTGACCACGACATTTTTACGTGCCCCAGTCACCATTAATGAACACAACGGATCTTCAGTTAAGCCGGTATTCGAACTCACTACCTTCCGCTAACAAGAACGTAACGATACCTTCCAAGAGCAAGAAAGTAACGACGCCTTAACTAACCAGGCCACCGTAGCCCACGTTTATTGCATTTGATAACGATCAAAATCTCAAATTGTTTTTGAATTGGGAAACATATCAGTGTGGGTGGTATGAAAAGGAATTAGAAATGATTCTACGAAATAGAAGAAAACATATATTATATGTTTTGATTTCTTTTTTTAACTTATAGAAAAAAGAGAATATCAATGTTTTATTTTAAAATTGTGATTTCATTGTTTTTAAGGAATCTATAAACTAATTTATTCTAATTTTGCTTCTCTACAAAGTCGGTTATTTTATGTCGCATAACATTCCGGTTTCGGCTCATTTTAAACATGACAGCGTGAGTTTCTTACTTTCCTTATAAAAATATTTACTGTGTGTATCTATTCCAAGAAAAATATGCCTCATATTCATCCTTTTATCTATATTCCCTCAGTATACTTTATTTAAATAATAACTTTAATATATAAAAAATGATTTTTTCCGATTTTTTAAAAGTATATACACAGTTTTTGGTCACCTTAATGAACGTGTTTTCGATTTTCCCAATATGCCGCGTAATGTAAATTTATTGGTTCACCAATAAATGGGGTCTCAATTTCAATATTTAATGACTTTGTAATGAATATTACTTTTAAATTAGTCCACACACTTCATTCGATTTAGTTTTGACTGTCCTTTATTTGACAATCTGATTTCCCACAAAGCTCAATTTTCAAAGCAAATCTTTTTGACAAAGTTTTGTTTTGCCAAAAAGCTCTGAAACAAAATTTCAAAACAAAGCTTTAATGAAAGCTGAATAAGCAATAATCCTTTATTATTCCACAGCGTAAAATTTCCCGAAAGTTAGGAACTAGAAGATTTACACAACAAAAGCTGGCAACTAGTTATTGAATAAACTTTTTGCTCTATAAACTAATGCCTATTTTCTCTGCATAAAATTAAAATTTGCAAATATAAGCTCAAACTAGATCCAGATAAAAAAAAAGGCTTTAGTATAAAGTATTTAATGGAGCATTTTTATAGAAAATTATCATTACTACTATTTCATCCAAATTTCTAAAAGAAAATTTAATCTTTACTCGTAGTTTATCATTACATGCGGAGGAAAGTTTTATAAATTCTTCTGTTTGCGTGATTATCTGATTGCAAGAAAATTATTTTAACTTAATTAACTAAATATTAATCAAATATAAGGAATATAAAATCGCGAGTCCATTGGTTTAAATTTTAAAAAAATACTCTTTCATTAAATCTAATTTAGAATTTGTAAAAAATAATAAGTTTATTGCTTGATATATATTTTATTTTTATAAAAGATTGTATTTATAGATAGTATTTATATTAAATAAAATATTTTATTATATACATATATGCAATTTTAAAAATCATAAATGTAAAAATATAAATAAATAAATTCATAAGATTAATAAGAAAATGGTAAATTTAAAACAATTAGGGGGGGGGGAATATACATTTTTTTACAAAAATTTACTATTGCTAATTACTATATATTAGTTTTATTGCGAAAAAAAGACTTAAAAAGAAATGAAGACTTAAAAGAAGGAATTAAAAAAAGAATCAAAGAATTGTGTGTGCCGAAAAGCTACAAAAAACATCAAATTTTATATTAGAAAATTGAATACTGTTAAAGAGCATAAAATTACGTAAATAACTAACGATAGAATAAAATATTATTTTTTTATTTTTTATTAATATAACCGTTATGAGGATTAAAAATGTATTTATTCCTAAACCTATTAAGTTCTTAAATAGTTCACACATTTATGGTCTTTTTTATTTCATTTCTTCGTTTCTTTATTGCTTGTAAAATCTATAAAATATTATAAAAATATATTACTTTTAATATAATACATTCTATGATTTATACGTCGACAAATATTTTTCTAGTTTTATTAGAAACAATTTTTTTACAAGTCGCTGAAACGTTTTATTTTCTTATCAATTTTTTTCTGTGGGATTAATTTCTTCTTGACAAACTGTCTAGCCTAAAGAAAAGCATTGTTAACACTGGTGTTAACATAAATAATTCCTTGGAGACCTGGATTAATGCATAACTTGTTGTTTCAAAACATTTGACAGAAATTTAAATCGATTTTTTTACTTCATTTATATATAAGTTATGAAAATAAATTATATTTTTATATTCGCTTGTGTTTACTAAAATAACATGTATTTAATGCTGTAAAAAATTAATCTCTTATAATCTATCTAGATAACAAATCCAGTCTTATATAAAACTTTAAAAAGTGTGACATTAAAAATCAATGATAATATGATGATGATATAAAATTTGTAAAATATAAGACGTAAAAATAATTTTATTAATAGCTTTAACTTAATTGCAACGCTTTTTATTAAATGTGGAGGAAATTTTTATTTTATTTAATTTCATTTATTCAGATAATATGCCAAAATTGATTTTTAATTGCTTCCATTGTGATATTTATAACCTTTAAAATATTATCTTGTTCAAATAATTCAAAATAATTCATTATTTATGCTTTTTATTTCAAGATATTTCAATTCATTGAGACTAGAAATTAAGAACTCGATTTTAAAAACAATTTTTTTTTTCAATTATTATTTTGTAATTTTGATTTTGGGAATTATTGTATGGCTTTATTTTGATATTTTTATAAATAACAATCTTTATTACCAATTTTACGAACTGACTTTTGCAAAGGACAATATTTCCATAACCCTAAGTTTCTGAAACAAATATTCCGATATAGGATATTGGTATTCCTTCTTAAGAGACATATATGCTTTGAAATACTAACTATTGAAATTCAGGGAATATTTTGGGAAAAATATTTCTTATGAAAAAATGCTCCTGAATTTTTATCGCTTATATTTTCTACCACATTAGAGTAAAATTATGCAAGTCACGTTTTTATGTATTGACTTCGTATGAAACAATTATTTTTATTTTGTTTTCACAAGTTAACAATATTATACTGTAAACTAACAAAGGATAATTTCACTATAATAGATCATTTGATTATAATGCTCTGTGACAGGAAAAATATTTTATTCGATAAATATTCTCACTATTACATATTTTAATTTTTGTAAGCGTGTACCTGATGCATATGGGTGTTCAAATGAGAACTATGGAGAAATGAATTAATAATTAGAGAAAAGTTGTTATATAAGTTTGGGGAAAAAGTAATCCATTATTTTTTCGGTAGACGTCTGTAGTGATCGATGTCTCGTGAGGTATCTATCAAACAATTTCAGATTTATGCTCGTTGGAAAGGTGGCATTTGACACTAAAATATTCCCTTGCGGTTTTTTGTTTGATTCATTTAGTTACGAGTACAAGGTTTTAAAAATTGGAAGACAACAAACAGAAATTACGATACATTTTCGTTTTTCTCTTGTAACGGTGAAAAACATAGCCGGGTGGCTAAAATTGTGAAAGGTGTTTATCGTCCTATATAAGACTGTAACAACCAGTTACGTACAATTTTTATTTTATCGATTCCGTTCGGGTATTTTTGATGTTAGAGATGCACCTCGCATGTGGATACAGCATCGTCGAAAATGTCTATAAAATATCAAAAATGATCGAAGTTAACCGCATGTCAGCAGTCGTAACGCGCAAGACCTAAAAATCTACATGAAAGCTGTTTTAAACATTTTTACAAAGTGAATCCAAAAGAAGTTACATAAAGTCCAAGTAAAAATAATGGATTTTTTTCCCCCAAACTACTATTTACCAAAGGTGTCTTTTATAGATTCATGGGTTGCAGTTAAACTGAGTTTAAGTGCTTTCTTTAATTTTGGGCCGTGGTAACCTGGTTGGTTAGGGCGTCGTTCTTGTAACCGGAAGGTAGTGAGTTCGAATCGCGGTTTAGCCGAAGATCCTTCGTGCTCACTAATAACGATAGGGGCACGTAAAATATGTCGGAACGCAATGTCCTTCATATTCGCATTCCAAATTAATACCTCTGGCGATGATTGGAGCCAGGCTATGTGTCTTCTCTGGTTTCAATTACTAAATTATAAGGCCCAGATGGTGCTGCCATCTATGAGCCAATGTCGTATTTCAACCTTCGTATGAGGGTGCTTTGTTCCAAAACGGAAGACGCTCACTCATTCATTACATTCACCTAGTTTCTGACGGGCGTGCTTGGCGTTGCCAAGTGTCATTAGTAACAACAATTACGCTTTAATTTTGGGTTTTTTTTTTACGTAAGTTATTTTTACCCACGAAAGGTAATTAGATTGAGGTCTATTGTTTAAAACTGATCCCCAACCACCGCAAAGATAAACTTCTAAGGTAAGAATCATACACACTTTTGAATTTTTTTGGCCAAAGCTCTAATCATTCTTCCTCCAGTTTGTCATCTTGATTTCGGAAGATATCAATATTGGCTATTATGGTACCGTTAAGTATTAAGGTCGATACTGACTTAAATAAAGACTTTCGAGCTAAGAGATCTAAATACAATTGCTGTAAAATCTATTATTTATAGGCTTGAAGATGTTGCCAGCACAGATGTCGAACCAGTCAATTCACATTAATACAAATTTCCCAGCGTTTGGCGATTAAAGTCGTCAAAAAACGAAAACCGTCATTAAATATTACTTGTATTAATATAAAATAAAATTAATTTTCTGCCTTTGCTACATAATAGAGTTATTTATAACTATGTAATTAGTTTTAGAATTATAATATTTATAACCAGATTTATTCAAATACCTGGTTATTTCTTTTATTTTCCGGTATGGAGTTTTAAATATGACTTAGGTATCCACTTCGAACAACGTTATGAGAAAAATTATGAAATAATAAGACTCTTTGAAATATAACTGGTAAGAAAATTTTTGTTCTCTTCACTATAATCTCTAAATTCTTTTTTTTTTTTTTTTTTTTTTTTTTTTTTTTTTTTTTTTTTTTTTTTTTTTTTTTTTTTTGAGTGACATGTTTTACATATCTTGGGCATTAAAGATCATAAAATATGTATGAAATAAAAAATGGTATTAGTTTTTTATAAAACTTCAGATAACTATCATGATGTATTAGTATTTTACTTTTATTCTACAAACGAAATATAAAATAAATTCTAGCTTATCATCGTTCTGTGTCACATTAAAATGCTATCTACTCGACAATATAATAATTACAATTTTATTTTGACTAAAAATATGTAGAATCACAAATTTGTAGAACGTGTTGGCCTATTTCTTAAAGTCTGATTAAATAAATCAATTTAATGTTCAAATTATTAACCTTGCAATTATTTTTAAAAAAAATTATAATTTTTGGTAGTGTTCATTTAATTTTCGATTTTGAAAATATCTTTAAGGAAATAACCTTTACATAAAAGAAAATAATAAAACAATAAAACGCCTTCGATTATCTCTTCCATACAGAGATTTAAAACATTTTAGACTTAAAGATTATTTATGTAAATATTTTTCAAAGTATTTCTTTAAAATTTTGGTAAATACTTGTATGCCGTGATACGATCGGGAAGAAATATATATATATATAATTTTTTATTATTGAATTTTATTACTTCTGCATCTTTAAATACTGGAAGCCACTTTTGACAGAAAAATAGAAATCTGCATCTCTAATAAAAAGTCTTTCATATATTAGAAAATAACTAAAAATAATCCGCTTAGAACCAAGTTTCTTGAAAAATATAAAACAATGGGTAAAAGTTTTCAAACAGGTGCTCCTTGATTTTTTCTGACGCCAAGATGTGAGTAATAAAATGTCCTCTACCGCTACACGAAATCTAAACTATGATAAAATTATGTGTTTTTTCACAACTTTTATCTTTGAACATAAATTGTTTAACTTAATCACACATTTCGATAAGTTAATAAAACTAACTTAGTTAACAATTTTCATATTTTTTATAGAATAAAAGTTTTGTAATTTGCCAGTTTTAAAAAAAGTTTCGTAATTACCCAAATTGAAAATACTAGGGTTACAGGGATATAAATTTTATTTGTAATATTTATCGCCAAAATTTTGCCAAACCAAACAATTTATTGTGGATAAATTCCTATGAAAATTTAAAAATCCCTCATTATCATTATGAAATCACCGAGGGAGAGTTAATTTGTTTTATTTTTAAATGAACACTTATAAATATATAAAGATCTATAATTGTTTCACATAGTTTCAGTTTATGTTATTTAACACAAAAGTTAGAATGGTTATAATTTGTGTGTATGTTTGATAAAAAAAATGTACCTAGGAATTTTTCGCTTAAAGAAATGGAATTTTCATTCATTTTTTTAAAATTACAATTAACTAAAGTTGGAGATTAACGCAGTCTCCTTTTTTTAATTTTACATTAATTGGCTTTTGAAAATCATTCGTAATCATATTTTGTTTAAAGGATTCATTTCGTTAAACAAAATATGAGTATGTGCATAACAAAATATGGTAAACACGATTTTTGAAGGTGAAGTTTTCAAGGACTAATATTTTAATTGCAACAGAATGAAAGCTTCATAAAGCATTTTAAATAATAGTTATGAAAATAATTTAGACAAAACTTATCTCAATATTTTCCCTTCGATGAAATGTAACAAAGATTAACATACAGTAATTTATGCTTTGATTTCCTTATTTTATTATTACATACAACTATTAAATTATATCAAACATATTTAAAAAAGAAATTAATAATTCTGAGAACAAAATTACTCTAAAATGTTTTTATAAAACAAACGTACATAAAGATTTTAACATGTGTATCTGTAATTCATATGAATAGCGCAAATGATTTGATTTTCTCTAAACATTATAATGTGTATCAGAAAACTTCTTGCCCTTTTTAACAATCCATTAATTAAAAATAAGATTAAATAAATATAATATTTAAATTACTTCTTACGTTATTAAAATAGCTCTCGTACATTAATTTATATATTTTTAAATCAGAAAATCAGCTTAATTCTAAACATGAATATATTTTAAAAAAAATAAAAGAAGCATTTTTTGGATTTTGTTAACAATAGTTAAAATAAATAGCATATTCAATAGTTAAAATAAAAAATTTAATTTTGAATTATTGTTTATTTGTTTTTTTTTAATTTAATTTAAATTGATTTGACTGAATTTTTTTTTTTTTTTTTTGATTTTTTGAATAAAAAAATTTGATAACTAATTGACTGATTGAAAATCTTGTTCTAAGGTTCTCTAAGTCCTGTGTCATAATACAAATAAGAGATAAAAGCTTTTTCCACCCAAAAACAAGGTTTGGTTTTTTTTTATAAAAAAAGTTTCCTAAAGAAAGTTTTTTATAAAAAGATTTTTCTAGAAAAAGCTTATTAAAAAGTTTTTTATACGCTTTTAAATTTCATTCTATTCGGAACATACCCAATAACATTAATACAATTCTAATATCATAACCTAATTTTCGAATTTTCAAAAGCGCGCAAATTTCTCTGATTGATGTCGCCTAAGGCTAAAGAGAAATGAATGAGTTTTTCTCTTAAAACTAATTTCTTTTAATCAGATTAATACTTGGACAAAGCATTTGAATTACACTAAGAAAATGCACTCAGTATACTTTAAATGGATATTTACATGCTCATATCTTTGAATATTTACAGGCGCACAATTTTCCAAGTCACAAGTCGCATAAGGAGAACCAGAAATTATGACTTTTTTTTCGGCAAATTTATTTTTTATGATAAATCAAATACCCAACAAATAAAAGTATCTTTTAAGTTGCATTTTATGCTAAAATCACTCGATGATTTTTATGCTTATTGAATACCTACAGATTTAAAGGGAAATTTCTGTATATATATATAGTGCAAATATATCTATATACAGACATAAAGTTACATTATACTCTAGACATAGAATAACGTTTTCTGAAAATGTATATTTTATTTAATAAAATAAATACTTGCAATGGATATAGGAGTTCATTTCATGCTAAACTCATCCACTAATTTTAATATAGACTGATTTTATACAGCTACTGGCAGAATTTTTTATTTCTCAAGTAAGCAAATTTCTAAGTACTGTGCTTGAGTGCGTTTAAATACAAAAAGTAACGCATCCACATTCTAGTATTTCTATCTAAGTGTTGTTTTTTTTTTTTTTTTTTTTTTTTTTTTGATAGATGACCTTTTTTACATCAATAATGGCTTCCCTAAAAAGTTTTAAGCATACGTGATGGCAGTTGAGTAAAATTCCGTCATCCTGGTGCAAGATTTTTACAGTAAAATTCCCTTTCATATTTAACGATAATTATAAACTAGCTTGTACAATTTCTGGATCGGAATTTTATTCCTAATGCTATATATATGCATTAGGAATTTAATTCCTAATGCTTCATCAATAATTATTATCGGGATTTTATTCCTAATGATATTATTTAAATATATCGTAGTATTAAATTCATAATTAATTAGCTTTCTCATGTGTTCAGTAAATTTTTTAAGCAATATTATGAATAGTTTAAAAATTTATTATGCAATAGAAATAAGATTTTCGTTAATATGAAAGTTGTATTATAGCACCAATAGATGGCAGCACTGTTATAATCATACTTTTTAACTTATAAAATAATTATTGATGAACGAAGATAATGTTTTCAACATGATCTATTCATCCACTTTCTTAATAACAATAGTTCTTAATATCTTATAACAATAGTTTCTTAATAACAAAAGTTCTTATTAACTTAAGTTCATGCATTTTAATTTATATAAATTCTTAATATTTAATACTTAATATTTTGTTATTATGAATTACTTAATATTTGATAAATTTCGATATTTGTGTTAATGGGATGAGGCATTAGTTATATAGAAACAAAATTAATAGTTTTTCATAAATAATATTAAAAATTTTTATAAATAATTATTAATTTGAGTTATTTCCTAGAACAGTTTTCTTTTAAAAATTATGCAATTAAAGTATAAAATTGTTTTTAAATAAATTTGTAAACTCATTCACAAATTATAAACTGATATAAAAAATAAATTTAAAATTTATTCAAGAATTGCGAGAATTATTTTCATCAATTTCATGTACGTGAATAATGTTAAAAAGTTATAATTCTATGAAAGAGTAAATGAAAAATATTTTATGGCAATATTTAAGAGATACAAACCTTCTATTTCTTTTTAATCACGCGCAAAATATTGTTATTATTGTTAACAATTATTATAATTCATCATTATTGTTAACAAAATTATGTTATTTGATCATAAACAATGCAATGTCTCCTAATAAAAGTTCAAATAAATAAGTTAATAAATTTATTAAAGAGTTTAAAACATTAATTTTAAGAGAATCGTCAATTGTTTCGCGTTGTGAACTGTTTAATAAAATCAATAGACTGATCAACTTTTCATTATATTATTATTTAGATAATTTTTAATGCACTTTACATTCAAATGTTTCTAAATTAAACAATTATTTTTTAATAAGTTTTAAAGTATTTATATTTCCATACTTCTTAATGTATAATTTCAAAATAAATTATTGGATTACATAATAATTTATAATATTTATTTACTTCGTCTTCTAGTTTTATCTTTATGTTAAATTAACAATGAAACCCAATTAACACCAATGAGCCCACAAAATTCAACTTAATCTATTTATTTTGTTAAAAAGAAGATATCAAAGTTTTATGGTTGTAATAGAAATGTTGAGATATAATTACGTTATTGTAATAATAGACTGCATTTGATCTCTTTATAAAAACATCCTTTTAAAAAAAACTATTGTATTGATAACACAATAGCTTTTTTAAAAAGAGCGATTTTAACGAACAGAGGCAAAAATTTCTTTCGAAATAGTCATTTTTTTACTTAAATTGCTTAAAGAAAATTCAATAAAGGTGTTCAATTTAATAAAACATTAATTCAAAATATAAAAATTTCTGACAGTATTACATACCGAATTTTTATACAATTTGACCTAGAAATACTTATTAGCTTTTAAGATTTTTAAATAACATAAAAAGTATATATATATATAACAAAGGTAACATCGAAATAAGGAATATTACGTTGTAAATATTTACGGAATGTTTACATGGTAACTTTAATCATCTACATATAATTGTTACAATGGTTAACCGTTGGTGATCCATTATTGCATATAACATAGTTATACTTATACAGTGAAATAGTAAATCATTTAGAAATATACAAACAAAATTGAAATTTTATGAGTTATAAGATGACTTCATAGAGTGGAGTCGATAATACAAATGTTCGTAGTCAAAATATGTAAGCAATATTTTCAAGCTAACAGCGAGATGAGGAAAGTTACGTTGTAAATATTTACATGGTAACTTTAATCATCTACATACAATTGTTACAATAATTGACCGTTGGTGATCAACTATCGATGATAGTGTGAGATCACACATGATAAGCATCGTGGATGATTATCCTAAGCAAACAATTGGAACGCATGATAAGGCCAGTTTGATCACCGGACCATAAACCTAAGTGAGCATGTTTGGGACTCTCATTTATGACGTGTAACGGCTCTCAATCTACATCCTGGGACCAATCAATGCCTTCGTGGCACATGTAACATTTTTAATTCTAAATTAATCAGAAGAAATATTAAAATCACATTATATGAATTACTTATCACATCTGTGCTCGAGTATGGACTTCAGACTAGGACCCAAGCAGAACACCTGGCTATCTTAGAGCGAAAATTCTGAGATAAAACTTTAATGCTGTGAATCAAAAGGAAGTCTGGAGACGTCGACATAAATTTCATCTGTACAAATTATTTAAGGATATACATTTAATCAAATTTACTAGGATTAACCGCATGAGTTTTGCTGGCCACATATGCAGAATGAACCCTTTATCATTAACATTTAAAATTTTCAATCATATACCTTTGGGAACTAGAAAAAGAGGTAGGCGCAGGACAGAGTGTGTAAAGGAAGATTTTAAGATTCTAAAAATAAATAATTGGATATCAGTAGCCACAAATAGTTGGGAATGAAAGAAGGTTCTTGGGAAGACATTCCCTCAACAAGAACTGTCTTGTCAATATAAATATTTTATTTATAAAGAAAGAGCAGTTGAAAAAATATCTTTAAGATCTAATATTTATATTTTTCTATTTACCAACTTTCTATTAACTATTTTTTTGGTCGAATGCCAGCCAGGCTGGCAATATGAAAAGGGGGGGGGCGCTACTCCACTTTTCAACTGAACCGCAATTTAGTGGGGAGACTTCTTCAGTATACACATGTCATTGCTACCCGTTTATTGAATGGGCAACCATTCATACTCCATATATATAAAGAAAGGACAAAGACAGGAGAAAGAGAAAGTAAATCCATGCCCGAACCGAGATTCGAACCTGGGACGATTAGTTGGTTGGGTTTTGTGGAGCAAGGTCCAAAAAGGACATGCTGTGCCAAAAATTAAGTTTTAAAGAGTATTTACAAATTTTAGTCAAACTATTTTGTCAAGTATTTACAAATTTTAGTCAAACTCAACATTAAAAATTTGAAACACAAAAATAAATGTATACATTTCCTTTAAAATCTAAAAAGTATAAGTAAAAATAAAATTCATAAAATTTTAATAAACTGAAAAAAACAAATTTCCTTTAAAAAGGCAAAAAGGGTTTTGGTGTGGGGAGTCCCCCATTAAATTATACATGGTTAAAAGGTCAGTTGCAAAACATTTAAAACGGTAAAGGTTAAAACAAGGACATGAAATTAAAATATGAGAAACAGTATATGGTTCCCCGCTGACCACTACAGCAACTCTATGAATTATTTAACCCCGAGCGTCTCCTTTATTTAATTCTAAAGCATAATATCCCTGATTTATCGACATTCAAATCATTGTATAGAAGAAACGGGTATATATATAACGGGTATATATCAACGGGTATATATATAACGGGTATATATTAACAGGTATATATATATAACGGGTATATATTAATGGAAATTATATATTGGCACATAAAAGTGTTACTCAAAACTTTTAAGATATTATTCACGGAAAAAAGATATTTATCTTAAATCACAGATAAGTAAATCATCTCACATTCAAGAGTTTGTGAAAGACTGATTTAATCCCGGCATCTTAAACTTCGACTGATAACAATTGAAGTACTTGTTTTCTTGAAACTTCGAAACAATTGACTCAATTAAGAACAAAGAGAAGAAGTGAGAACTTCTTGATAGATAAGGAGGTGAGGAAAAATTGGCCTTTTATCTCCTTAAGAATTTTGATTATTTCGACAGTGAAAAAGAGTCCGTTGACAGCAAGTAAGTATACTTTAAAGTTGTTTTGAATGTAATTAAATTATTTTTTATAAATATGACAATAATTTACTTATGATATTTTACTTTTTTGTGTTGTACTTTATCAACAAATATATATTATAATTTTTCCGTACAAATACAAAATGTGCGATAATATTTAAGATAGATAGGTTCGATTTTAAATACATTATTTATGATTTTTTTATTCATTTAAGGGATGAACAGTTTTATGAATATGTGAATGCTGATGATACTTATGGTACTCATTATAGTAAAGCATGTACCATAAAAATTTTAAAAATTCACAGGAACTGTTAATGCAGCATTTTTAAAAATGACCTGGGAAAACTTAAAATATAGATCTGTAAATCAAAATTTTGTTTCAATAAGAAAAATCTACAAATATTTCTAAAAAAATATTTTTTTTTATTTCTAATCACGGGCACCCTTGAGCAAATAAGTACATTAGCCCATTTGCGGCAACAAGGCCGGAAACTGCTACTCATTTTATCGTTACCCAGTGGGTACCTGTCAACAAGTCACGGAGGTACCATACAAGTAGCATCGCCCACGCCACACTACCACAAACCCGTTTATAGGGCGGGCCACATTCATCCATCATCTGAGGAAAGGACAAGAAACACAGAGAGAAAGTACATCCATGCCCGAGCCGGGATTCCAACCCAGGTCCTCTCCATCCGTAGTCAGTAACGCTAACCACTAGACAGGCTGGGCAGATTTTCTAAAAAACATAGTTACTATTTTTAATTAATTTTTTTGAAAAGTTAACAATAATTACAGTTTTATAGGGCCAAATAAACACACAAACTTTATGTTTATATTTATAAAATATCTAAGAATTGAAAACACAGATTTGAAATAAAACATTTTATTTTTATCATAAGAATAATAAAATAATTTTATAAATATTAGACATTTTAAATTTTTATGAATTTTGCATACGTTTACGAACAGTGGCATGGAATGTGGAATATAATTTACATCAATAGCGAAAATATTTATATCAAAACTTCTATATATTGATTATAATGATTGATTAATCTTAAAGAAACCCAATGTTTGAACTTATTACAGTGTGGCTTATCAATTTAAATTATAATTTTTATCAATTTAAGCAATGCAACATTCCGTTCTAATAATCATTTCTCAAGAGCGGGTGATGTTTTTTTTTCTTTTAAGATTCTCTCTTCTATTCTTTAAAATTCTTTTCTAACCATTGTAGCGAATGTGTTTACTTTTTTAACAATACGTTACAGATAGGAAATACACTTTAACGTGAATAAATGGAGCTTCGAATTCAATATTTTCTAAATTCATAAATAAAGTGAACTCTAAAGGGTTCAAAATCTTATTCGATTTATTTTTAATTGATCTATGTGAGACTTTGTTAATTATATAAAACTCAATTTTTTAAAGAGTTAAATAAATATTCATTATTTTTTTTACATTTTGCAAATTTTAAACGACAGCTATATATACGTTTTTCGCTAGAAAAAATAGCAGCCAACGCTGGTGGACTTGTCCTCCAAGTTATATAGTGTAATATGTAATTTATTCTTGAAAAGGAAACAAAAAACTTAAATGAAATAGAAGAGCATCAAATAAGAGGTCATATTCAACTGGTGGCGCTCTTCAGAGAAAAAGGTCCTATCCCAACCATAATTGAATAATACGAGATGGATGTTAAAGCATGACGTTAGAGAGTTTTCCGGGTTTCCTCCCTTGCGATATGTTAAAATGGTTCACTATCTAAGAAAAGTCCTCCTTGAAAGCAATACTTGACGGATATTAAAATGCATTACAACAATCCTTGGTCATTAAACTGTTCATTACGCTGTGTCAAACTTGGATTAGATAGTGGCTCATAGTAGCAGATTAACGCCCTTCAGAACGAAAGTTCCCCAGTTTGATCCCAGCAACTATTGAAAAATTGAAGACGAATGTGAATGAACGATTATTGTGGGTGCTTAGGAGTTTTCCAGTGATACGTCAATACGGATTACTATCTAAAAGTTCCTCACTGAAGGCAATACATCGTGGACATTAAAATACCTTAGGTCTTCAAGCAGTTCACAAAGGGGTGTCAAAATGGATCAGTTTGGCTTGTTTTGTGCATCACTCAATTCTCATTTTTTTGCACACGAGGACTAACTTGATCTGAATGTACACTTTAAAATAGATTCTGAATCATAACGAATATCCATACCCAAGATAATATTGGAACACATGAACTGTTGGACAAAAGGCAAGTCAAAATGAATAAGATAAGTTTAAGACCGCTCTTCTGAGTGAATGATCCCAGGTTCGATTACACTCACTACAGAGCAACAGGAGATTTTCTTCATTCTGAATGCATGTCTGTCAGAGTGGTTGCTTGGGAGTTTTTTGGTTTTATTCCCTTGTGACGCGTGGATTTGCTCCATTATCTGAAGGACTCTGAACTCAGTGTAAAGTTTATTATGTTGTGATGCACAAGAATCCGGTACTTTGTTCGCTTCAAGAACGGAGACGTGTATTCCCCCCCTTATTAATTGTCATCCATGCATAACCACTTGAAATACAGAAAAAATTGAACAACATTTTATGTAATGTTTATTTGTGAGGTATATTTGTTCAATATTAATTTGGAGAATCTTAATTTATTCATATGTCATTCAATTACATTTGTTTATTTATAAATCTACTTTATGTTTCCAGCATGTCATTTTTGCCAATCCCACATGTATTGTAATTTTGAGCCAGGGAAAAATAAGATCACCCCTTGATCGGCTACTTAACTTAACTCTCCACATTAACATGATGATACTGCGACCACAGCTAATTTTCTGTGTCCCTGTTTCCATTACTGAACACTATAGAACTTTATTAGAGTCGGGTATAGAACTCATAATCTCTCGTTCCCGACAATTTTTTTTTATCGAACAAGCCACTGCTATCTCATTAGGTTAAATTAGTTTATCGGTATTTTTTCCAAACTGTTTATTACAGGCTTCCTATTCTTCCATGGTTAATCTCAATTAACTGCTTCATAGTTTTGAAGGTTAAATGATGAAGTCGACACCTGAAAGTGGAAATTCATTGAACTTCAAAAGGGCAAGAAACCTCTCAGAATAATTCGCTATCTCACATTTAAATAAGATTTTATAACAGTTGAACTCAAAAGTTCCTTAAAAATCTTAAAAGAAATCAATGCAGAACAAAAGAATAATTGATTTTTGTTGAAAAATATATAAAACACTAATTTTTTTTTCTTTTTGTCGAGTTCCAGCCAGACTGGCAGTATGGGTGCGCTGCTCCACTCTTTCAACTGAACCGCAATTGGTTGTGGAGTCCGACTTCCTCAGTACATACATGCCATAGGTACCCGTTTATAGGGTAGGCAACCATTCACAACCCATTCATACAAGAAAAGGACAAAGACAGGAGAGATAGAAAGAGAAAGTACAGCCATGCCCCGACTGGGATTCGAACCCAAACCTCCCTATCCGCTGTCAGGAATGCTAACCACTAGACAGAGTAGGCGGCATACGCACAAAATGATTCAAGGAAATAAATATTATAGCTGGAAATGTGCTTAGTAAAATAAATTTACTATAAATATTTATAAACAACGAAGGGCTGTGGAGTTCTGGTTGGTTAAGGCATCGTTCTCGTTACTGGACGGTAGTGAGTTCGAATCTCGGCTTATTCGAGGATCCGTCATGTTCACTAATGGCGACAAGGGCACGTAAAATATGTCGGTCACAGTGTTCTCCATGTTTCCATTCCAAATTAATACCTCTGGAGTTGTTTGGAGCTAGGCCATAGGTCTTCCCTGGCTTCCTATCTCTAAATTGGAAGACCCAGATGGTGCTGCCATCTATGAGCCAAAAATGTACTTTCACCCTCGTAAGGAGCTGTTCTGTATAAAAAAAAGACGCTCTTTTTAACTTCATTCGCCCAGTACCTGAATTGCGGACTTGGTTCTCCAAGTTTCATAAGTATACAAAAAAGTGTAAATTTATATATAATTCTTCTTATTTAAAACTGGGTTTTCTATCAGATTTTACATTTTAAATACTTTTATATCATACGTAGATTTTATGACTTCAAACATTTTATCGAAAATCACACATTTACGTTAGTATCGAAAGATTTATACTTTTTTAATTTAAATATATTTCCCAGTTTAAAGAATTTTTTCAAGTATTTATTCGCTTGCATATTAACATAATTCCTTTGATTTAAAATTATGTATGATTTAAAAAACGTAACCGACAAATGTAATTCGCTGTTATTTTAAAAACAAAACTTGAAAGAAAACTCTTTCTAAATCACAAAACTTAGCCTGCTTATTGAATCATAACTGAAATTTCTTATCGATTCTTCGATATTTAATTATTTGATAAAAGTAGTATTGTTTTCCTTAGTCTACCCAACTACATCAGCATGCGCAATATTTTCTATTAAATACATCTAAGCTGAACAAGAATACTTTTTAAAAACGTATTTATACTATTTTTATTAATTACGCTATTCTTTAATATATAAATTTTAAATGAATACACTATCTTAATATTTGAATAAACACTTTAATGCCCATAAGAACATTTTATAAAATAGAACCTTTTAAACTGCAGATTTAGAGTTAATATAACCTTAAATATTTTAGTAAATCTATGCAACCTGGTTTATTAAAGTATCTATTTTTCATATTTTAACTCGGTTTCATTAAGTTTAAGCCTTTTTGATTTACTTGGTGGCATATGATCAGTAATTTTAGAAACAAACAAAAATTCTCTTTTTAAAAACCCTCAAATTTAGATACTGTAGTCATAACAGTCGATTTAATTGTTGTACATGTACCACCTGTAAACTGACAAATTTGTTTTATTTCTTTTTAAACCTCAACAATTTGCGCCATTCAGTGAACCTTGATCCAAAATTGGGCGCTCTTTGTGTAAATTTCCTCATGTATCTCTTAGTAAGCAATTTGCCCTACTAAGCGAAACAGTTTTCGACTCGCGTAGAAAGAACATGGTTTTTTTTAGTTCGGGATACATAAAATAAATTAATTTATTTTGCCAATTTTATGGATTTAATCCAAGGAACGAACTATCTAATACGCGGCGCTACCTAAAACAGTTTCTCTATCTAATGTTTGAAATAATTTATTATACCAATTAATAGATATATTTTCTCAAAATCAGACACTTTTCTCAATTTTAAATTATAATTAAAACTTGTTGGTAAGCACGAAACGAACTGAACACGAGTTTCATTTTGCAGTCTTATTGTGGTTTGGGTTCAAATTCTCTGAGAATGATTTCTTTACTTTTTAATAATCATTCAACTCTTCGCCTATATGTAAGAAATTATATTTGACGATTTCTCACCAAGCAAGTTTAAAAGAATCTCTACTTTAAATTTATTTGGAATATTTTTTGTAACAAATGCTCTCTCCAAAGAAGTAAAAAATAATTTCCAACCTTTTTTAATAATTAATGTTTTAATTAATGAAACTAAAGAATCGTAATTCTCAATTTTATTTTCTGAATTAGTTTCCACTATTTTTAAATCTCCTCTCAGTAGTGTTAATTCTAATTGAGCTTTCATTCTCTCTATAATTTTATTTGTTCTAATTGAACTTCTGTTGGTTTATTTCTCTCAACTGTCTCTAATTCTAATAATCTGTTCCCTCTTATAGTTTTTAAGAGATCAGCTACATATTCGGTCTCGTTTTTAAATGTAAATTATTCTGCATAAGGACAGTTAAATCTACAATTGCCATTTCACTAGTAATGACCACTCCAAAGTCTGTAGCCTTAATTTGCAAATTAACTTTATTAACGTTTTTAAACATTTAGAAAACGAAACTCAATTTTAAATCTATATTTTTTTTACCAATGAGCGGGCACTAGGAGATTGACCCTTCACCACAACAAGGTGTGGTGACCCAACGTCACTCCATCACAAATCCGTTTATAGGGCGGGCCACATTCATACATTACGAAAGACAGAACCAAGTCACAAAGGTACGAGTAGCATTGTCCACGTACCACTCATTAAACACAAATCCGTTTAATGGGTGGGACACATTCATCAACCATCTCAGAAGAAGAAAAGACAAAGATAGAGAAAGAAAGAAAACGTCCATGCATGCACTGAGATTCCAACCCGGGACCAACAGCCTAGGAGTCAAGAACACTAATCATTCAGCTATCAGCCGGCCATCTATATATAATTAAGTTATTCACCAACTCAAATTATGAAAAAAACTTATTAAGCTCAACATGATTAGTTCCAATTTAAAATTTTAATAATCTCATGGGAGTGAATGACCATACAGGTTCAAGCACATACCTTATAATTTCTGACCATCACTCTCGAAGATTGTTGACTTGTTGTTTATTCCTCATTCCCACTTTCGCAGTTAACCAGCAGGCTCCGGTAAACGGGACTACAAAAATGGTTGTTGTCAATAACTCAGGAAATTCAAAGGATTGTATAAAATTCTAAAATTTAAAAACACTTTATTTTATGCAAATTGTTCTCTTCAATCATTTTACATCTTCACAACTCAAGTACTCTAACTCGAGTCAGCCACTTTTGTTTCGTTACATTTCACATATAAAGATGGCGCTGGTTGCTGCAATAGTGCTTCATTGATACAGAACACTAGTGTTAGCACATATTT
>JAPDSC010147915.1:0-13883 GCA_026290005.1 Latrodectus geometricus
AAGAATATTATTTATTATTTCACAGATGTGTTTAATTTTTCCGATTAAAAAGTTAGTATGCTAGTGAAAAATCTTGTGTTTTCTGTATAGTGCTAAGTGACCAAAGTTTTCTATAGAAAATAAAGATGACTTGTTGCATACATACTAATTTAATTCATTTTTGATTAACATACACACACAGTTTATCTTCTTATATATATATTTGTGTGAAGTTATAAGTTAGGTTAAAATTCGCTTTCTCTTCATCTATCGTGTTGATCTTTCGTCTTTTGCTAAAGATTTCCGTGGAGAGGACCATTTTAATAAAGATATGGCAATTTTTGATACCCCGCCATTGTAAGATTTTTATGTGAATATTAGATTTATGTATTCTGTTTCTATATTAAACATAAACCATCAACCGGCTTAAAATTTCTTACGCAGTAGTATAAATTTGGTAGAAGTGGGGGATACGTTTAATTAACATACATTTTTAGCATTACATTTAAATATTTCTAATTAATTCAAGTATGAAATCATTAAAAGCACATTATAATTTAAAAATTATTCTGTTAAAAGTTTATAATTATTTACTGTCCTTTCAAAATGCATTACAAATCAGAGTCAATCAAATTCTCTCAAATAAACGGAAGATTTTTTTCGAAGAGAAAGCCTGCGTGCAACACTGCATTGCATGTGAAAACAAAAGCGGTGAGAGAATTTTGTACAAAATAAGTAAAGCAACCAAAATATTCAAATTTAATTTAATTTTGTCCACCTACTTTTTATTTTTCATGTGATGTTAAATTATATGTAAACATATTAAGTAAAATGATTTCTCCATTTTATTCAATTTTATGTTGAAAAGTGCTTGCAGTTTTACACTTAGTTAAATATTTATATTGTTGAAGGTTCTTTGGCATAGGAATATTTTAGCTGGTATCATACTAATTATAGTTGTTCATTTCGCTCTTATGAAGTTTATACATTTTACTTCGTTATAAAAAAAAAATAAACGAAGTAATATATACTGTATTTTCAAAACGACTAAGAACGTCCTTTCACACAGAATTTAGAGCACAGTATTTTGCAGAAATTTAACTATTCATTTTAATAATACATATGCTCATTCAGCTTTTAAATTTTAACGCATAAGAAATATATTTGAAGCATTCTAATTTTAAAGAAATTGTTAGACGCGGAATACTACTTCAATACTACACATTCTTAAAAAGTATATGGAGCAACTTCTGTAATACTAAATTTCCATTTATAGGTTTTGTTTGAGACGCTAGTTTCTAACTCTTCATATAAATTTCGTGAAGTTAACTTTGAGTCCAACTACGGATTAGAGATTTTGAATACTGCAAACCTTTTCGACAGTGATTATCCTTTTTGGATATTATTACGAATTCGTTCTAATTTGCATTTGAATCAAAAATGAACGATATCATTTCAATAATGTTACATTCATTTGTTGTTTTTATCTACTTTTACACAGTAAATATTTCATACCATTTAGATATAAAACATTTTTCGCTATAAAAATTGTATAAATTTTAAAATTAAAATCGTCACACAAAAACAAAGTATTCACTAAAAAATTATTTGAATCATTAGTCATTTACTGTCCTTTTAAATGATAAAAATATATTTTTACTATCATAAATCCATTTATAAATCATTAAACTTTCATTTAAAATTACGAAATGTAACGGCAGGCTCTCTGAAAAAGAAGTGACCATATTTTAAAAGTTTAAAATATTTAAATACTTTTACCTCATTTAATTATTTTCCAACTTTACTATTTCACGAGAAAGAAGCGATAAGTATTTATTAAAATTGGATTTTTCTGATTTATATCGCAAAAAATTTATTGGATAAACCTGGAAGAGAGTTGAGATTTTGAAACATTTTGTCTGCAGATTTTAACGATTAATATTGAATTACGTATGTTTATTTCCGAGCAGGTCTGAGTTCTTAACATAGAAAGAAAAAATTCTTCTTAAGTTAAGAACTCAGAATCTTCTTATTTACTAACATTCAAATACACAACTTCCTTAGGACCATTATAACTTATGCTGCTCCTATCTGGGGAGGGGCATGCATAACACTACTAAATTTATTTAATTCTCAGCAGAATAAAATCCTTCAGGTCATTACAAATGCTGAATATCACTTCAGGAACGAACTAATTCGTAAAAATTTAGCCTTTCCAACAGTCACACAATACATTAAATATTTGGCTTTCAGATTCTATGATAAATTACAAAACATCGACAATATTGAAATCCAAGCCCTGGACAATTACAACCCATACGACCTCAAAAACTTCCACAAGCCTAGATCCGTACAAAGGCTTTCCCCTAAATTTTAAATTTTTCACTTTTCCCCACCTTCTTATTTAATTCTTCAATTTAATCTTTTTGCGAATATGTAAGTGGCGCCATCTCGTGGACCCCGTCACTACTGCTCTGTAAATGCTCTCTGTAATGCTATGCTCTCTGTTTTGCTAAAATGCAGGAACCTTCTGAGCGGTTCCATTATAAATACTTGTTTGTATCATTTTATTATTTTGTATATTTCACGAAACACCTTTTGTAATTGTTGTTAAAAATTAACCATTTTTCAAATTGTAAAAAAATTTGTTATTTTTCTAAAATGAATTGTTAACTCTTTTAAATGCTAGTATCTCTTATAATTTGTTTTCTATCATTCCATCACCATGCAAATGTATCCCGGGAGTACTTCCCATTTGGTCATCTTTACAGTGTTATTCAATTCAACCTAGGTAGACTCAAAGTCAACTTTATGTGCTCCACAAGATATTATGATAGAGGTCAACGGCGACAAGAAGGATACCTCGCCTCCTCAGCATATGGACCAATGCTCAAATACACAATAACTTTGCAAACCACTCGAATTAAAATTTGAGGCAGAAATAATTTTTAGGTGGCGTAAATAATATCCGAACTATTGTAAAGTGTTCCTTGCCCTAACTTGGATCGAATAATTATTAGATAAATAATATTAAAATGCATCTGTTACTTCTATATTGACTTGCATCTGTTACTTCTATATTGACAAGGGAAAATATAAATGTGCAATATATATATATTTATATTAATGCATGGATTGATGCACGCATACACGTTATTATTTTAAAGATCTATTTAGGATATAAAGAGAATAAAACTGATATACAATATTTCACGTGACACAATCGGAATCAAATTATGTCAATATATTCGCTAAATTATTCTAAAAATGTTTTCATTAATAATTATGCATTTTTCAAAGCATGAGTGGCAACAGCTTATCGAAGTATATTTTTCCCAAACTGAAAAAGGCGTGGTTAAGATGATATTTTGTATGCTAGTTTAGAGTGGCACGTCTTACTAAGAATATTATACATACTGCATTTAAGTAAAAAAAAAATTAATTGACTTTCTAAGTTCCTCAATCATTATAAATATTAACTGTAAAGTCATTTTTAACGTATTAAGTAAAAAGTTCAGAGGTCAAAATTTCAAAAAGGGGTGTGACTACAAAATACAGAAATTAAAATCTCAAGCATTTATAATTCAGCTCATAAACTTTTACCTAAAAATGAAATCATTAATATATTTCAAGATGGTTTTCCTACGATTATTGCATGGGATCTTAATGCAAAAAATATTAACTGGGGCTGCAGAACAACCAACACAGATGGTCATATTTTACTTGATATTCTCAATAATCAAAACTTAGATATTTTTGCAACATCCACTCCAACCTACAATCTAGAAGACCTGACACACTAGATTTTTTCCATTTCTCCTGCAATAAACCTGACAGTTGATATTATACAATCTTTAAGGTCCGATCATGTTCCAGTTGTAGCTGTGGCGGGTTTCGAACCTGCAGGGCTTCAACAGGAAATTAGTAAAACAGACTGGAAACTCTTCTATAGTATTACACTACAAATAATAATTTTCAAGCTCTTCAAGATACTAATGACATAAATAATCAAATTTATAAAATTTCAAATGATATTTCTAATGCCTTTAATAATGCCACTACTAAAACAAATTTTATTAATAACAATCTAAAGCTGCCTGCAAATGTCAAAATTTTTATTGAAAATAGAAATAAAATTCGGAAAAAGAATAAAAAAAAACATTACCCCATTTTAAAACCCATACGTGAATGCTCTTCATAAAGAAATTAAAAGAAAATGTCAAGATCTTAAAAACAATTAGGAAGAAAAAATACAATCAATCTCTACATTGGAATAATTCCCTTTGGAAAATGAACAAAGTCTTGAAGAAAGATAACACCATAAATAAAGTAATTCTTACTCAACATGGATTTGTGTATTCAGATACAGAAAAAGCTGAAGTTTTTGCTAATGTTATGGAAAATCAATTTCAAAATAATACCACTACGGCTGACAATACATTTACAAGTAATATTATACAAGAAAATAATCTATTCAACACAACCTATAGAAAATACAACTTTAGAAGAAGTGCAAAATATTACCTCCAAATTAAAGAAACGTGAAGCCCCAGGACATGACAAAATTTCCAACACCAAGATAACTAATCTACCTGAAAATCAGATTGCTTGTTGAAATTTTTAATACCTGCTTGAACTTAAATTATTTTCCTGACTACTGGAAGGAAGTACAAATACTATTCCCAAAGCCAAATAAAGACCAACTAAACCTGAAAATCATAGACCCATAAGTCTTCTGCCTACAATTTCAAAGATTTCTGAGAAAATCATCTTCAACAGATTTAAAAATTATCTTACCCTTTTACCTGTACAACAATTTGGATTTAGACAAGACTTCTCAACTACCAAGCAACTCCTTAGAATATTTGAATTTATTGGCAAAGGTTTTCATTTAAAAAAACAATCCACCTTCTTTATATTATATGTTGCCAAAGCATTTGACAGGGTTTGGCATCAAGGACTTATTTATAAATTAAAACAAATTGGGATTCCTATAAATCTTATTATTATCATCAAAAACTATCTGAGCAATAGAAAATTTCACATCAGATTTAACAACTGTCTCTCATTACTCGAAGGATATGCCCGGGTGTCCTGCAGGATAGCATATTAGAGCATAGGGCCCATTTATTTTTCACCTTTGAATATCATCTTCTACAGGAAAATCAGTCTTACTGCTTTCTACGTGGATGACACGGGAATAGTTTTACGCTCCAAAAGTCCAAATCTAGCCATATCCAAACTTCAAAAAAAATTATTAGTATTGAAAATTGGTGCTCAAATTGGAAAGTTGCCATTAACGCTTCCAAGTCTAAACTCATAATTAATAAAAGAAGATATAGAAAATTTAATACAACAAATAAACTATATTTTTGGTCAAGAAATTGAAACTGTAAGAACTGTCACATACCTTGAAATTAAAATAAATTCTCAATTTTCCTTGACATCTCATATTGAAAGCCAAAATTGCAGCTGGTTGGTACACATTTTATAAAATCAACTCTATTATTGGAAAATATTCAAAGCTAAATCTTAAACTAAGGAAACTTTTATGTACTTCAATTATGAGACCAATTGTTACATACGCCTCTCCTTGGTGCACATTGACAAATGTCGACATTAAAATCTTAAATACAATGCTCCAATTATATTAACACCTTGTCCTTTTCAGACCTTGCGCCACAAAACCCAAACACAACCAACCATATTATATTAAAAACTCCAATATTAGAAAAGACCTGAAATTCGACCAACTTTCAGAACATATACTTAAATTAAACACAAAATTTTTCAAACAAGCAATTAATTTCTCCGCATTAAATCTTTCCTCTCTTTTTGACGCAGAAATTCTCCCTAGTGATGCTCAAGTTAGACCGATTAGCGGACTTCTCAACAGACGCAATTCTTTCCAAGGCATTTGCCTAATTTCTCTCCTATCACTTTTCTTTTTTCGCAATTTAAGCTCTTTAATGTTATGATATAAACATCTCAGATGAGAATGTGTAGATGCTACACTGGCAACACACAGTTTTGCTCACTAAAATCAAAACAAATGTTTAGTTTTAGATGCGGGGTGCAAATTGTTCAGTTTCCTTTGGAATATATGCTAGACTCAAAGCGTATGTACTAGTTTATTTCCAGTTTTTCTGTAATCACGAATCTCATATATATTCTAAATTACGCCTACCTCGAGACGGCCGAGACTGTATGTGGGTGTACAGAGTTCCAGAACTGAAGTTCAATCTCCTGTGGGATATTTGTTCTTGAAAAACTTAACAAATGATTAATATGGTTTATTTTATACCTGAATGGATTGGAGGAAGAAAGGAAAAGAGAGAGAGAGAGAGAAAAAAGAAAGCAAAAACATTAGATTAATAAAATAAAATTTAAATATTATTTTAAAAAAAGTGAAATTACGACCTGATGTTCGTGTTGTTGTCCGATTCGCCTCGCTCTTGGGTTATGTTCTGTTATCCTAGGTGTTGGGCTTTAATCTGAGTACTGTCCGTGGTTTGTTCTTGTTTGCCGCGTTGAAGATATTGTAGATCGGAATCTTGGGTATTTCCTCATTTTCTGTGTCTGGAAGATTACTGTAAAACTTTAAGCTTATCTGAAAAAAATAACTGGAAAGATTATTGATACATAGTTCACGCATGATAGCTTCATTTCTGAAGTACCATTTTGACTTGGAAGAGTGTTTTGGAAAATTTGGAGCTTTTTAATATGACTGTCAGCTGCGCCCCCAAAAATTTGGCAGGCATAGCTGACCATTGGACGCAACATTGAACTGTAGATGTGAGTAATATATTTTTTCGATTAAATTCTGATTTGTAACCTAAAAGTGGAAATAGTACTGCTTTCGCTGCCCTATATTTTTTAATAATTTTATTGAAATGTGATTTGTATGTTAGTTTTTTTTTTGTCTAAGGTTAAACCTAAATATTCGATTTCGTTGGACCATGGTATAGTTTGATTATTAATTTTAATGTTACTGTCCGGTATTTTGTTGCTTCTAGTGAAGACTTGCTTGTGTTTCTCCTACATTAAGTTCGATTTTCTATGCATTAAACCAGGTGCTGAGTTTTATCAAATGTTCGTTTAGAGTTTTAATTATTAGTTCTTTATTTTATTTTTAATTAAAATTGCTGTGTCATCAACAAATAGGGGTAAAATCACGCTTGCCTATTTCAGGATATCATTTATGTATAATAAAAAAAAAGTAATGGTCCAAGTTTGCTGCCTTGCAGAACTCCGCTAAAAATATTCCTAACTTCTGAGAAAGTTTCTTTATATCTGACCTGGAATTTTCTGTTATATAAGTAGCTTTGTGTTAATTTAATTATATTCCCTAGAAGTTTTAAGAAAATTAACTTATAAATGAAACCATCAATCCAGACTTTATCAAATGTTTTCGCTATATCTAATAGGACAGCTCCTATGTGTTCTTTTTGTTTAAAACCTTCGTGAATGTTTTCCGTGATTCTTAGGAGTTGGTGAACTGTGAAGAGCTTGGGTTGAAAACCGAATTGCTCAGGTTTTAGCATTTTATTAACACTACAAAATGTTCTTATCTTGTCTAGTATTATATCTTCAGCAATTTTGCTTAATGATGATAGAAGACTTATCGGTCTATAATTATCTGCTTTATTTAAGTTTTTACCCGGTTTTGGTATTTGCCTAGCTTCTGCAAATTTCCAGTTAACTGGGAAGTGTTTTAAATTTAGCATCGCGTTTATTGTGAAAGTTAGTTGAATGACAAATATTGAAGTTGGATTTTTAACCATGTTATTGTTTACGTTGTCTTTTCCTGACACTTTTTTAGTTTTAAGTTTTTTAATTGATTCAATTACTTGGTTGGGAAGCACTGTTTCTGTGTTTTCTTCTCTGTTATTTAGGTTAAAATTTTTTACAATTTCGTCTACTCCAGTGTTAATTAAATCATTTCCTGTTATGTTATTTTTAAATTGGTTTTCTAAACTGTTGGCTATGACCTCAACTTAGTCTTTCTCAGAATATGCTACTTTGTTGTTTTTATTATCATCGAGGGATGGGATATAAATTGGTTTTCTTTTAAATTTACGTGCTGCTTGCCAAAGGGAACCTTCTTGGGGGTTTAAATTTTCTAAATAGCTATTCCATTTATTTTGATTAAACTCAGTTCTTTTCTAATTTTACTGTTTAGTTAGTTAAATTTAGCTTTATCCGGGAGGTATCTAGTCCTCTGCCACGTTTTCCTTGCTTTATTTCTATGTTTGATTAAATGTTTTATGCTTTTTGGTATTTCTTTAAAGTTTTTATTTTTAATATTTATTGATGCCTCCACGTATGCTTCTTTAATTTAATCTGTTATTTTCTCGACTTTATTTTCCAAATCCGTGATATTATTTATTTTTGAGAAATTTAAGATTTTATTATTCAAGTTCTCTTGATATTTTTCCCAGTTCATTTTTAAATTAATTTTTAATTTAGGATTAGGTAAGTTTAAATCAAAACAAATCATTACAGGTTTATGGTCAGATGATAAGTCATCTAAAGATTCAGTAGTAAAGTTAAAATTTATGTCCCTGGCTATTACAAAATCAATTACGCTGGCTGATGTATTTGAATATCTAGTTGGCGTATCGGGCACGATTACTTGAAGTTAAGTTTTTTTCAACAAAATTGAAAAGATATTTGCCGCTTCTATTCGCTTTGAGGTAGTCACAATGTCTATGTTTACTGTTAAAATCTCCTGCAAGAACTATTTCGTTATTTAACTTTAATACATTTTCTATGTCTATTGTAAACATCGTGTCTGCTTGCGGTTGAACGTAAATACAACCTACTATGATCCTTAAGTTTTATTTGATATGTAACTCTACGAGCGTTAAATCAATTTGCCTGAATGTGGGGTTCGAGTTTTTTTTGTGGGGTATGTGGTTTTTAATGTAAATTCTAGTGCCTCCATGTGTTGATCCTGCTCTGGGTGTGTGGTAAAAACTGTAATTTGCATTTTTAAAATTTTCGCCTGCGCTTAACTTGGTTTCCTGTAATAAGATTAAATCGGGATTTTTATCATTAGCAAAAATTCTTAATTCTAAGATTTTATTTTTTAAGCTGTTGCAGTTCCAGTGACATATTATAAAGCCATTAAGTTTTTTAGTTGTCATTATTGGTATTATTTGGGGTACCTTGGTTGTTTTGCTTACAAGTGTGAATAATTTATTTGCCTGATTATCTATGCTTTCTAGTTTGTCGTTAATTTCTTTTAAGTTTTGCCCAAACATGTTGCTGATTATGTTGCAGAATCTTAGGACTTCTGTTAAATTGCCTAGCGTGTTTTCATTTAGTATGTTTTCTGTGTTATTATTTTGTTGTATTTGTTTAGGGACATATTCTGCTGTAATGTTTGTGTTTTTATTTAAGGCTTGGGAGTAGCTAAAATTTTTCCTGACAGGGTTTTGTTAATTTGTGGTCTATTTTGAATGTTTTTATTAAATTTTGGTTTGGGTGCCTTTACGCATCCTAAATAATTTGCAATGTGTTCCTCTCCACAGTTAATGCATTTGGGTTTTTGTTCTATTGGTTTGACTTAGTCTCCATTTTGGTGGGGGCCTGCACATTTTAAACATTTTTGTTGAATGTGGCACTGCAACGACCCGTGATTCCCTCCCTGGCAGTTGTAGCACTGGAAAGCGCTACTCCTGACCAGGAATGGCTCCACCAAGCACATCATACCGCAACATTCCTTTAGTTTGTAGATTTCCTCGATGTTTTCAGTTTTTTTTTTTTTTTTTTAGTTGAATTTGGAAAATTTGTAGGGGGACCTGGTGTTTTGATCTTTAAAGTTGTGTTACTTTTATTATGTTGAAATTTAGTTCTGTTAATTCTTCTGCTATATTCACAACTGGGGTATTTATTGCTAGCCCTTTAATTACAATTTTTACAGGTTTTTCATTAGCTTGGGGAATTAGAAAATAGTCAATTTTGTTTTCATTTAAAAATTTAGCTAATTCCCTACGATTGTCAATAGTATTTGGAAAAACTTTTAAATTTTCGCTTGTTGCCTTAAATTGGGAATCATTTTCATTTAATTTAGTGTTAATAGCTTTTATTAGGGTTTTTGTGCTAGTTTGAGTTTTAATTAATATTGGGGCTACTTTATTAGTTTGAGTTTTGTCATTTACTTTTTTAGGTTTAACATTACTCAGTTTGTTAGTTTGAAAATTTATTTGCTGTTTTAATCTCGCCTACTGTTTTAAATCTTTTAGCTAATCTAATTTATTCTTTTTTGAAGCTCTCATTTTTGATTTTTTCATTTAGCCTCAGCCTATGCCTTTTATTTACAATTATGAAACCATTTGGGTTACTTTTAGAGTAATCATTTGAGTCACTGTCAGTTGATTTTGCACGTTTTAGGTTAGTTTCAGTTATCCAGCAGTAGCGATGAGGAAATGATATCTCTTGGTTTTGATTATTTACTTTATTTACATTTAATTTGGGTTTAGTTATTTTAGCTTCATTATTTTGATAATTACCTGCCTGATTTGGGGAGATTACCTTTCTCGCTAACATTTTTTTTTTTTTAAGTTCTTTAGAGTACAGGGGTCCTGAATTACTTTAGTTTTAGTTAACTTCTTTTTTGGGGGACTTTTAGATTTTAGCTTAAGATTAAACTGATAATTTTTAAGGGGCACACATCATTACATACATTAGATACAGTACATGAAACAATAGAAACATCATTTACATTAGAACCATCATCAATATGAGAAACACTTGAAAAAACATTAATACATGAAACATCAGTAATATCAGAAACAACATCATTAGCAGCAACTACGTCAATAGAAACAAGAAAAACTTCACAACGATCAATGGACACATTTGAACATGGAACATGCACAATATCAGAAATAGCATCAGAAAAAACAGAATCAGGAACAATTACTGATAGAAATAGTGAGTCACAGAAATCAAGAGGGGCTGGTTGGTTGGGTTTTATGGCGCAAGGTTCAAAAAAGGACAAGCTGCGCCAAGAATAAAATTTTAGTATTACATTTATTTATTTTTTATTTTTTTAAACCCAATAAACATTTAAAATCTATTAAAAAACAAAAATTTTTGTACAAAAATATATTTTAAAAGTCAATTTGTATATGAAATGAATAAATATATAATTTTACAAATATAAAACAAATTAATTAAAATTTAAAAAACCTATAGATCTTAAAAACGCAAACAAGTTTTCGTGGGGCGGTTCCCCCAACAAATCAAATAATGTTAAAAAATCTGTTTTAAAAAAAAGTAAACGTTCATTGTTAAAATCTTTGCATGAAATTAAAATGTGAGACACTGTATATGGTACATCACACGTTTCACACCTTGAATTTAGTTCGCTTAAAAACAAATGTCTGTGTGTGAAACGTGTGTGTCCGATACGAAGGCGGGTCAATCTGACATCTGCTCTTCGTAACGGTAAAAGTGATGATGGGATGACGTATGGAAAAATGGCACGCAGTTTGTTGCAGACCTGCATCTTCCATAACTCCTGCCATAGAGAATTTACAAATCTTTTTACAACCCTTCTCACATCGAGAAGAGGGACAGATGAATGAAGTACAGATGATGCAGCTTTAGCAGCTGCATCTACCTTTTCGTTTCCCTCTAGACCTACATGACCTGGGATTCAACAGAAAATGATGTCATAACCTCTGCTCGCAAGGGAATCCAATGCTTCGAAAATCTTGGACACAACGGGATGACAATAATTGCAATTTTTCAATGCTTCTAAAACACTGAAACTGTCAGTATACACGCAGATTTTATAAAACTTCTCTCTATTCACTAGCTGAAGATTTTGAAGAATGGCGGTAGCTTCAGCTGTAGAGATGGAGCAGGACGTATGAAGGCTGTAACCATAACTGGCATTAGCATAGAATGTGCCACATCCAACATCTACTGCAGTTTTAGATCCATCTGTGAATACAGGCGTGTATGATGAAAACTGACAGCGATGTGAAAAGAAAAGCTGTTGAAAAACCGTTGAGGTTGTGTTCGATTTTCTAAACTGAGCGAATGAATTAATAATCTTAATCTGTGGATCATACCAGGGTGGATGTAAATGTAAGTCCGTTTTTGTAAAACGGACATCATATAGGTCTGTTAAAAGAAGTTGAACTTTAGTTCGAGTGAGAAAGGGTTGAATGCTATATGAT
Organism: Latrodectus geometricus; assembly: GCA_026290005.1. NCBI lineage: Eukaryota > Metazoa > Arthropoda > Arachnida > Araneae > Theridiidae > Latrodectus > Latrodectus geometricus. Next base: position 12,177 of record JAPDSC010147915.1, read on the forward strand.
CGAGCATCATATAATCTCTTCAAGGCAGGAGTATATACCAAGGATCGTAAAAGATGTTTAATGTCAGACATGACTTTAGCGTAATCTTCGCAAAATTAAATCTTCAAATTACTATTGAGTAATTGGAAGATTTAATTTTGACGGATACAAATATTTAAATTCTGAAAATAAATAACAAAATATGAATATTTATATTGAATGAAAAATGTTTATGAAAAAGTTGGAAATTTTTCACAGAAAAACTGTTTTAGGAGAAAATTTAGATTTATCTGCATGATGCTATGAATTAAAACGTGATGCAGAGAAATATAAATTAAAGGATTCTAAGAAAACACATAAAATAGCAATTAATGAAATGTAAGCCACATACAAATTATTATTCTTATAGATTATCACATAAACACCTAGTATTTAAGTTAATATTTATTTATAAATGGTAATAATTTAAATTAATGCTAACTACAATAATTAATTTATAAAACTACATTAAATAATTTATATTTAATAGTTTTTTTATTAATTATTAATTCATTTATTATTTTAATTTTTAATAAATTTATTAAATAAATTAATGAAAACTTTGTAAGTGTTTTTAAATCCGATAGATGGCAGCATGTTAAATGTAACAAGTACAAAATGTAATTGGTAAAATACTTGTTACTTTAAAAGTAACTGTAATCAGTACTTACCAGGTACAAGTAAAGTAACTTTGTCCCACCCCTAATCCAGACAAGAAAATAGTTTTGAGATTGTAAGTTTATCTCGAAAAACGGTGACTACTAGAATGGATACCATCCATGAAAATTTGGCTTTATAATTAGAGTTAAAGATTGGCCAGTTTAAATTTTGTTCCATAGCTATGGATGAAAGCACTGATATAAATGATACTGCTCAATTAGTATTATTTATAAGAGGTTATAATGTTAAATAAGCTATTTACTAGGTAATTTTGAAGAAGCAAAATAATATTGACATTTATTTTAAGATTATTAAGTTTGTAAATAAGACCATCGTGCCAGAGTTTATCGATATATATATATATATATATATATATATATATATATGCTAGTTAGAAATATTACATTGCTAAACAAATAAACACGTACACATGTTTAATGCAGTTTGGTTCAATTTGCGTCAGAACTTATTTCAAAAATCTCTTTTATCTGCACAAATGATGTTTTTAGTAAATAATTATGGTTGTATCATCCAAACTGAATTGTTTCCATTAGAAAAATATTTTTTAAATAGACTCCAAGGTTAAAACCTACTTTGTCAACTTCATCCTCTTTTTTTTTTGGGGTCATCAGTCTTGTTTTTTTTTCCCCAAAAAAACATTTTATTATAAATCTTTAATTTTTAGATTTAAAACTTTTCGATATGGCTTTGGCCGACCATTAATTAAAACTTTTCAAAAATGCCAAAATTCAGATATTTGTCTTCAGAATTGCTGAAAAGACATACTTTGTGCCAAAGTGGTCATCATTCCCTGATGGAACTGGACATATTGGTGCTTAACTTGTATTCATTTTATTTTATTTTATCAATTCATCTTAACTTATTCATCCTGGAAAACCATGTCGGGCTGCGGTATTTATACCTGACATGGTGGAGAAATCTACCAGTCTCGCCAAGGTTCTGGAAGCTTCTAGGCTATCTCGCTAAATATTGGTCCTAGAGCTTAGGTGATGGATGTTTCCAAAAGTA
>JAPDSC010147929.1:0-18943 GCA_026290005.1 Latrodectus geometricus
GAGATTCTTCCAATTAAAACTAAATAATCTAATCAGCCTGAATAGTATAAACCTCTTATTGGAAATCATTACAAGAAATTCAAAAGATATTCCCGTAAAAGTAAATTGCACATAGACATATCCCTATAAAAATACTTCATATATTTTTAATTTAATAACATACGCTGCAACTTTATTTTAGAATAAAAACAATAACGTAGTGTGTAATAGGGTTACAATTACAGCTCAAATTTGTAGAAAAAAAGTTTTTTTTTTCATGTTTAAAACGTGCGAAAATAATTTTTAAAATAAAAATAATAAAATAGATTTTAATGTAATAAAACATTAAATATAAAATTAGAAATTTTTGAATTAAATAATTTCATTATACTATAGAGTACATATTCAAAACAAACGTATCAACTTAACTGTAATAATATTTGACTGTAATAGATTTTAAACTGCATAAATGATACTTCTTTTTCTAAAATATATTTAATTTTGTTAAGTTTTTCTCCTTTAAGCAGTTGTAATACTTTTTTAAAACTTTTTTCCAAAATGATTTGATAATAAAGAGTTTAAATCAATAAAAAAGTCCCTTTTTATTTATTTAAACTCCTTGGCGTTAATATTACATCAATATCTCTTTAATCTAATCCACAAACCGTGTTCACCGAACTACAATCTCAATTTCTCTTTATTACCATGCACGCCATTAGGAAAGATAAAAATCCCCATCCAAAATGCCGGGTAGGGATAAAAAAGAAGATGAATTTTCCCCATCAGCAAAACTACTGAACGTTATTAAACGACAAAGATAATATAGCCTACGTTTTTCACTTAAGAAGCCACGATCAATTGAGGTTATTTCTTTTGGAGGATGTCCCTTTAACGGGAGGACTTCATCTCTTAAAATTTTTTGAACTTAGATCACTGGAGAGAGTATATTTATCTTATATTTTTCCCTTTTCCCCCCTCTTATTTTACATTATGTGATAGATGCATTCTTCTACCGCAAAGCTTTTTGACTTTATAGCCATCGATAATTTAATTGGTGGATTTTGCTACGATAACCACTTCCTTTAGTTTTAAAAGTTTTTGTGAGTTTGACTTATCTCTCACTCTTAATCTTTGACATCTTAATTTAATAATGCTGCAGTTTCTTTACTTTATTAAATAGTAAAACGAGTTTAGCATTATAAAGGATCTTTCTTTTGCGTGAAAAGCAATTTGTTTTATTATTTCTTATTGACAAGAGGAAACATTTTTCGTTTTCTGTTTTTGTTGATGGATCAAACCGATCAACTGTCGATTGAAATGATAGATTAATATTTAAAAAAAATAATTCATTTAAATCTAAGTTGTTATGCTGCAACTAAACTAGATTAAGTCATGAATTATTAATATACATAGACATGTGTAATAATAGGATGATCTGGTAATGGGCAAATTGATAAAAGATTTTCTCCTTTAGGGTATACTAGGCTTATAATACTAGTCTTATAAGTGTATGTTCAAGCCTAGTATCATTCAAGACTTATAAGCCTAGGCTCAGGGCAAATATCATCCAAGTCTTATAAAGTCTAGTATCAAAATAAAATGATATAGTGATACTAGGCTTATAATATTTAGAGGATTCACTTACAATTATTTGCATTTAATATACTTCAATCGTAAGTTGCATAAAGAACGAGTCAAAATCATGTGAAAATCATTATTAGATTGTATCTGAAGATTATGAAGCAAAGTATCATAATACATCATATTTGTATTTCAATTTTTTTTTCATATAAAAAAAATTGTTATAATTTCAATACGAGATAATTGCCTAAGAAAACAAATAAACCAAATCTACATACATATTTTATACATATTATATATATTTATATAAATTCTCGCTTTTCATGAGAAGCCATGTCAGAACAGTCACCTTGCGACAGGGACAGATCTGAGTGCCATTTGTGTAGGGCTTGGGAAAGATCCTTTTTGTTCTTAGACTTTTTGTATATTTTTGGGTTGTGGGAGAGTTGTTTTAAAATTAAACATAGTTAACAAAATTAAATTGCTATTATTCAAAGGTCCTCGAAGGCCCTTCTACTAGTAAGAAAAACTATTTTGATATAGGCACTTCAAGAAATTAGCTCGAGTCTTCCGAAATAAAAAATTGAATCAAACGTCACTAGATGCCTCAATATGTTATGACATGAAGAAAAGGCAAACTGAAGTTCAAACAATTCAATCGTTAGTGGTCTTATACAACACAATGCAATAAGAGAATTAAACATAACAAAATTGCATTTACAATTAATCAAAACACTTACTTCCCAACAGAACATTACTAAGAATGGATATCAGTAGTTTGAATCATTTTCAATATTCAAGCTATCATGTTCGGCAACAAATTCAATTTTTAAGATTGCACTTTTTACCTCAGATTGGGAAGAGTCGTTATGAATATTCTGGATGTGGTGGTGAATACAGGTCTTCATATCAGATCAGAAATTAAACGTTGCCGGTAAGTATTTTCTTTCAAAACACCTCAAGACCAGAAGTCAGTGCCTAGTTGCCGATTATGGAAGCTAAGGTATTGAGAAATATCAGCAAACATTTCAACTATTGTAGGGCAGGGATTGCAATGTATGATTGCGCTGCATCTTTTGCATGAGCATGGTTTTTGTTGGTGTCATATTTGCTGGAGAATAGCAATTTAATACGTAACAAATGACATTACATATTAGCAAAACTGATGGTAAGTTCGTCAGGATTCATTTCTTCGCAAACAAGCAGTATAATTAGATAATAAATTCAACAGCGAACTCGCACCTCGTTCGTCAGGAGCCATTTCTTCACAAATAATCAGTATAATTAGATAATAAATTCAACAAGAACTAACATCATGCATTTTTTTTTTCGTATTGTTCAAATTTATGCCGTGCACAGGATAATGGCTTTTCTCTTAATCACATAAAAACTATGGATACCCATCATACTATTAAGATGCAAGTGAAGGTGGTCCAGTCACAGAATTTTCCATGGTTAAAAATGATCAACCGTAACTCCAACGGGAAATAGTTAAGTCTTCCAAGTGTTATAATTTACTGCTTGCTACGACGTTCACACTTGCAACATCTACAACTAACAGAGGTCATATTTCACAATCATATCTCTATAGGCATGTTCCAGTATCTTTCCACGTCATTATTCCTGGAGACGGCACTATTCGCTCACTACTACTCTTTCAAGTTCATAATTATCATAGAGCAATTTTATTGGCAGTACTCTTTCCATTAATATTGGCTTTCTGTAACGCTTATTTGATAGCAGCATGAAATTTTTCATTTTTACATACATTGCTGTGATGTCCTGAACCTCATATTCGTAATTTGATGGCGATATTTAATTTATTTTGGAAACCATGACCACATTCTCCAAAGTTTCTTAGCCCAAATATTTTTTTCGGACTAGTTTTCTGAATTGCAGACTTTTAATTTCGTCAATCTGCGATTTTAAAGACAGAGTTACGTTTAGAAATTAAAATGAAACCTTTATAAGGAAACCAGCTTTTAAAGATTCTATCGCATTATACAGACGAGTTGGTGGCGGAATGGTTAGCGCTATGATCTTTAGTTCTTCAGCCACCATTTCGATCCTCACCATGGATGTTTATAGTGATTCAGAATCTACTTTAAATTGTATATTTCAATCTAATTATCCTTTATGTGCAGAATATAACGATTGATAGATAAATAAACCAATATCTTTACTAATAATTTATTAGAAAACCATTGTATAAAGTAAAAGAAATTTTTAAAATAATCAAATTGTTATTTATAAACGTATTGTTAATAAATCCAGGATTATAACTATAAAAATGAATTATTTGTTAGCTTCCTGAGTTTTATTAAGATACAAAATGGAGTGAAAAAAACTGAAAATAACATATTTCATTCTACCAAAACGAATAAAAACCATTAGGTAAAAAATGCTTTTAGAAACATTCTTTTGTCAAGATTGTCATAAATAAAAATATTTTATATAAAATATATTTTGATCATAAATGTATTTGTTCTTTTAAATTATACTAGAACCCCAAGAATAGACTAAAGGATTTAGGACCTAACGTTCTAATGAAAAATATTCGTAAATCTGGAATCTAACGTTAATCCCCTGCAGATTAAATCTGAGATCCCTAATGATTTCTCTATCTAATAGGAAAACCTATTAGGTAATAAAAGTATAAATCTCTAGAATTTAAGTTAAACCCTAACGTTTTATTTCTTTCTACTCCTAATTAGTATTTTCCTTTCTTAAAAATTAAAGTAATAAATTACATTACTTTATTTTGCTGTAATAATTTTAAGCAAAAACAAGAAAATTATTTTTTTTTAACAATTCCTTAGTAATAGCAATTAAAAGTAATGTTAAACTTTTATTAAAATGTAACTATAATCACTTACAAAATAATCAAATAAATGCATTAAAGGTATTCAAATTATTATAATACATTTAATCATTTAAATAATCATAGTATTCTGTCATGTATCAATCTTACACACGCATGCACAAATTGACTTATCAAATTTCAAATTATTTTTCTGAATTTCTCTGTTAAACTCTTATCAACAATAATTTTATCGTTGAAACTTTGTTTCGCAAATAATTTTTTCTATTACCTATTAGTGTAATATTATTGCATCATATTACTATATCAAAATTCTTTCTAATCTTTTTCATTGTTTCCCTAATCACTGAATTATTGCGAACTCGTGAGAATTTCCATCAAAATTATTATCAACCACTTCACTCACTTCTATATTTAACTCCATAATTTTTTAGCCATTCTAATTGCTTAAATTATAATATTAACGTAATTTTCTTAATTTAATTCCATTTTTAAAAAAATGTTTTGACTTTTTTCTATTTAAAAACAATTTTTAAAAATAAAAGCTTTTTATAACTTACTTTGGTTTGATCTATTTGGAAATTTGAGCTTTGCTATAGATAAATTTTAAGCGAAATCACAATATGGTGTTATAGAATAATGTAAATACATTTTTAAAATATATATCCAAAATCAAACTACTTTCACTTGAATTTTGTTTTTGATTTTAACAGTTTATTTTAAAGTGCGTTCAAATTGCTCACAAGGTACATGTTAATTTACAGTTAAATGATAAATTAGCAATTTATTATCATTAATTTATTTGTATATTAAATAATTATAATTATTATTATTTTTATGACACTTAAACTTCTATTTAATATTTATTTATGTACAAGAAAAAACAGTTTCTGTTATCGTGTCTATTTTAGCATTCATACTTACCTGCTGTAGCACATTTTTTTTTATCTTGCTAAAAAAAAAATTGCTAACAACCAATCAGGTACTCTATACAAAAAAATAGAGTGAAAAAAATGTAGTAAATAAAAAATGCTGAAGTTCTAAAAAACATTTTTAATTTAAAAAAAAAAAAAAAAAAAAAAAAAAAAAAAACAAGTTTCAATCTCGCAAATCTTTGAGAAAAAAAACACTAAGTAGCCAAGAAAAACTATGTAAAAATAATGACGTAAATTAATGGTACAAATGATATGATGTTTTTAATTAGAGATAATGATGGATTACACGCACACTTTTTTAGCCACAATTTATCTTTATATATGTTTAGAAATAAGAGAATTACAGACCTTGTTAATTTTGTGATCTGTGAATTTCGAAATAAAGTAAAATCTGAGTTCGCAATCTTTTTTGCAAAAACTGAAAATAGAAATATATTTTCCGCTCTTTTGAAATTTAATCTAATAACTCCTAAATTACCATGTAACATATTTTAATAACCGTGGTTTAAATTAATATGATGACGATCTACCATTAGTCCGTCGTGATTGACAAATATGGCCGTGGTTTGAAACTGTCAACAAATATCATCTAATAATATTGCAGATCTTTTAATCAATGTGTATATCAATTACTCAATACCTTGTATGTCTCTATAAACAAATATTAAATTCGTTATATGATATAACGCAAAATAAAATTACCAATTTTTATTGTATGAATGGTATATTTGTTTAAAAACTTATATTTACATTTAAAAAAATTAAACTTTTTTGTGAAAACATTGATTGAGTAAGATACTTTTTAAAAATAAAATTAAAAGAATGATAAATTTATTGTATGCATCAAAAGAATATTTAGAATAAATAAGTAATATTTGATGATCAAAGATAAATTTTTAAACTGATAAATATTTATCTAAATTGAATGAATATCAGTATTTTCAGATTTCGTTCCTGAATTTAATTGTTAAAAATAGCAATATTACATATTTTATAAATTTAAAAATACAGTTTCTAAAGTACAGAATTTTTTTTTAAAAATGTGATTTCAATTTTTACAAAAATGAAGGAAAAAATTTATTCAGAAACATTTAAAAATAAAGTGTTAATAATTTAGTTCAATTTGTAAAGTATAATAATAACTAACAAATGAACAAATTTAAAATTGTAATGAATCTCAGCAGTTAGTGCATCTTCTTTTCAATGCATTAATTGAAATTTTAATTACGTTCTCAGCATATTTAATTATAAGAATCACAGACTTTGATGCAATTTAAATAATATGGCTAATATCTTCAATCCTTGATTTACATACAAATCTTTTGTGACGAAGTTTTTAAATAAGTGTTTCATAAATTACGCACTATTTAATAGGGTAACAATTTTTGGTTACTCTTAGCTGCTTGATAGAACTTTCGATAATATTTTTTTCAATGGCAACAAGAGCAATTGTCTCGGTATTTTTGTTACTAAACCTTAATTTTATGACAAATTGAAGCAATTTTTGGTCACTTTTAACAGCTTGATATAATTTTCAATTATAACATCTCCAATGGCATCAAAAGCAATTGTCTCGGTATTTTTGTTACTAAACCACAACTTTATGACAAATTGAAATAATTTTTGGTCACTTTTAACAGCTTGATATAGTTTTCAATTATAACATTTCCAATTAAGACCATTTGCCTCTATATTTTTGTCACTAATCTTTAATTTTATAACAAATTTATTTTCCTTAAAAGAATATATTAAATTCTAGCTGTTTCAATTTAAGAAAGCAAGAATGTATTATTTTCCAACCATTTTCTATGCAGTTTTCTCTTGGTTTAAAGTATACTAATAATTAATACAATATAATATAATAAGTTACATTTTAAGACTATAAATTCATGGACACTTTAATATAGTCTAATTGCTTGATAATTTATAAAAATTTTATAAGAAGCACATTTTACATTTTGGCAATCACATAACTTCATAATAGGCAATAACAATCATTGCGCAAATCTTTTCTCTCATTTTACAAATGTATTCAATTAAAGTGAAAATATTAGATTCATAAAAATGAAATCATTTCGTAAAAACCAATTACAATTAATTAAGTGAGGTTTACGAAACAAGATGAAAATGCTTTCAGAATCACTTAAAATCTCAAATTCTTTTACGCATCCATGCATCCAATATATCGATTATTATATCCCTAAAGACCGCCGAATGTCAGAAGTGAAGGATACATAGTAATAAAATAATCATGTTCCACTCGCCAAAATATAACTTATTCATTGAAACAGTCTTTCTGCAGGAGAATCAGTCAGTCAAATTTTACTTGTTATCGAGGGGAATATGCCTGAGAATTATGATTTGTTCTTAATTTAATCTTACATGAGTTTGGAGAATTACTTTCGAGAATTGGCTGAAAGAGAGGAAATAATAACATTTTGTTCATTTATTTATCGTATTTGAGTAAAAACATTTGTTTAAAGAAGAGGTAGGGAAGTTTTCATAAAAAATATCCACTTCACAGCAGAATGATTAAATTCAGAATAATCAAGTCATTTCAGTTTCATATATATTAGGTTGGGGAAAAAGAAATCCATCATTTTTACGTGAACTTTCTGTAACTTCTTTTGGATTCACATTGTAAAAAGGTTTAAAACAGCTTTCATGTAGATTTTTAGGTCTTGCGCGTTACGACTGCTGACATGCGGTTAACTTCGATCATTTTTGATATTTTATAGACATTTTCGACGATGCTGTATCCACATGCACGGTGCATCTCTAAAATCAAAAATTCCCGAACGGAATCGACGAAACAAAAATTGTACGTAACTGGTTGTTACAGTCTTATATAGGACGATAAACACCTTTCACAATTTTAGCCACCCGGCTATCTTTTTCGCCGTTGCAAGAGAAAAACGAAAATGTATCGAATTTTCTGTTTGTTGTCTTCCATTTTTAAAACCTTGAACTCGTAATTGAATTAATCAAGCAAAACACAGCAAGAGGATATTTTAGTGTCAAATGTCACCTTTCCAACGAGCATAAATCTGAAATTGTTTGATAGATACCTCACGAGATATCGATCACTACAGACGTCTACCGAAAAAATAATGGATAACTTTTTCCCCAAACTAATATATATAGTTTGGGTTTAAATCATACGTTATCATTTTTATACTATTTTGAGATACAAATTTGCTGCTTGCCAATTTGAGTTCGTTGTAGATGAGTTTATAATACTCTGGGTGTGAAGTGTTGAAAGAACTGTTTGAATGTATTTGACTGACTCAGTTGTTGGAGATAAATAACATTATTTGGCCAAGAAAAAGCTTCAACTTACCTATTATAATTTCTAGAAATTATTGCCGTATTTGACCAATCATTAACTCCTTGAAAAATTATGTTCGCATTATTTGCGATGAGAAGCCACATTTACAGTTAAAAATTTCTTGAACTTATCGCATTGAACTAATAAAAATTCTCGTATCACTTTTGGTGATGATCGGGTATCACAAGCAATTGATTCTCAAACATCACAACTCTAATTTCTAAAGTTTAATTTATGAAATTTATCCTGAGTTTTAGATTTTATTATCCTAATTCATTTACATATATGTACTTTTTACTTTAAAATGGTTTTCCTTGTAGCGCGTTTCCTTAAAAAAAATTTTTTTAAATAAACGTAGCATAATTATCATTTTTGAATATAGTTGGCTATGTTTTTTGTATACTCAACGTCAGACTTTCTAATTAAGTAGTTTACAATTTTGATACGAACATACAACATTTAACTATCATATAAAATTTTAAAGCAACAACAGTTATACAAGAGTCAATTGATAATCCATGCATTATTAGTTAATGTTAGTCCATATATTTTATAGATTTCTTTTTACCTGCATTAAACATCAAAATAGCAATGATATACATATATTTATTTATTTATATTATATATATTTGTGTGTGTGTGTAACTAAACGTTTTTGCTTCCATATATGAACTTAAATGTCTTCAGAACGAAGAAGCGTATAATACGCACATCGAAACTAGATACTTTTTAACATGTAATATACAATCTGCGGATTATATGCAAAAATTCGATATATATATATATGAAGCGCATTTTAAGTTAATTGATAGTTAAATGTAACTTCGAAAAATATGAATCAAATTCTTGTACTATTACAATTTTAATATTTTTCTATCATTTGTAAATCATCTTTTCAATTTCAACTCATTTCAAAAAAGCCAAATACTTTTCAAGACTATGGCATGGGAAGTCCTAAATTAATAACCTTCTATATTTACATTAACATTCTTACATGTGAAGTATGTTTCATACCCTCATTTTTAATTAAAAGTTTCGTAACAAAATTTATTTTATCTGGAAAAACAAAAATGTTTCTTTTTAGCAATCGCTGTTGATTTAGTCATAAAACTGCTCCCGCCTCAGCTCTCTTAAGCTCTTAATCTTGGATGAAAAATGGATTCTAATTATTTCGCAGGTGTAAAATTCCTACTAAGAACAACACTTATTTTTGGTGAAAAAATATTTGCAATCGCATTCTCCACATCTAATTTCAAAATATTATGCTTCGGTGACTTTCTTTTCAAAAAATATTTTCAGATAAGATTGAAGAGATTTATTTTTTTCGTTTTACCTTAAGATAACAATTTGTGAATGATGTAATATGCAAATTTCCCCCTTTACTTCTAAAGTCAATATTCTAAATTTACATTTTTTTTTATCTTCGTGGAAAAATTCAAAATGATAAAATTATCTTGAGATATATTTCAGTTTTCTCAATAAATTCTTTTTTAAAATATATTAAAAATTTAATGAACTTTCTTTTATGAATATTATACAACCATTGAAATAATAACAATTATATATCATAATAATTATAATAAACTATTTATTTAAATGAGTTGACTTCTTAGAGATAAAATGTTTTAAATATTGATGGGTATCATCTACACAATCCAAATGTTTATTTTAAATTAAACTATGTGCACGACAGCCAATTGGAGGACCAAGGCCTTCAATGCTCATATCGGTTTTCTTGACCGAGGCCTCTGGGTAGCTAATCATACGTCCCTCTTGAGTAGTTAACCTAACACGAAATCTCAAGTGTTTAGTTCCCAAGCATGTTTGCTACTCAGTTTTATCGACCCACTGAAAGGGATGAAAGTTTGAGTCACTCCTGCCCAACATAAAAATACACAGCTTGAGACCTGAGCCTTTTTTTTTTTTTTTTTTTTTTTTTTTTTTTTTTTTTTTTTTTTTTTAGAGATTGAAATTTTTTTTTTGAGAGCTGTAGATAATGAAAAAATACTTATACTGGAATAGTAGAATAGTACTGGAATAGTAGAATGTGGTATTGAAGCCACACAAGCTATTTTCTTAACTGAAAAGTTTAGTAATTTCAATCAGGATAATAAACTATGATTTTCAGGGAAAATTGCGTAAATTTTCATGTTTGAAACCGAAATAAAGTCAAAATCGTGCAGTAATAGGATAAAAACTTTAACCATAAAGTGGCTGTTTCTTTCGTTACAATTGAGATCATGTGTGCGTCACTTTATTTTACTTATAATTGGTCTGTTAGTTAAACAAATAATCGAATTCACCAATAATGTTGAATATGCAATTTTGTCCACCCATCCAAAACAAGTAAATATGTCAGTGGGATTAGCTCTTCAGTGAGCAGTTGGAAAGAAAATGTTGGCCAGTATCTTAGTGGAATTCATTATTTTATATATTCTTGGAGATTTGTGTCTCTCTTGATAGCGCTATTAAAAACAAATACTTATTAATCATTAAGTAAAGATAAACTTATTTCATATAGCATGTAAAGCACATTAAATATTAATATTTGATTGCTTATGCAAGCAATAAATAAATCATAACTGTCTTTTTATGGTTAGTTTAAATTGGCAAGGACGATTTAAATGTTTTTTTCCTACTATAATTTTTTTTTCATTTTATTTATAGAGCATATAAGCATATATTTATAAGCCATTTGCATTCTTACGTAACAATTTCCTTTATTATAAAAATATTATTAATATAAAATGCACTAAAATAGTAAAATTTTGAAAATAATGAAAATTATGTGTTTTTCTTCCGTTATGTATTCTAATTTTTTTTTTTAATTTTGTGGTGTATTGCTAATTATAGTTTTTATTTTTCTTCTTATGGTATCTGTAAATACCTGGATGAGTGTCTTTAAGATTGTATGTATCAGTAACAGTTAAATGAGTTTCTGTAGCATGAATTACGCAAAAATATCAATAGGCTACATTTTAATATTACAGAAGTAATGCATTTTTTACGGGCTTCACGTTTTGTAAAACCCCTATAGGAACAAATGTAAAATCACGTTGACTAATAATAACGTAGTACATATGTAAAATCCCATTGAGTAAGAAGAATTTAGTGCCAAACAAAACTATTTTTGGCCAAAAATATAAAATTATATACTAAATAAAATTTTATTAGTTAAATCATTTGTGTTTCTTTAAAGAAGTATTACAGTTGTTTGTTTCGCTACTTTTAAAACTCAAAATGATAAATATTTAAGATCTTATGCAGAACTTATTACGATTTTGTTTCGGTTGCCAATATAAATTTATTCCTTTTCGGCATTTCATTTAAATACTTTTTTGTTTATAAATTGTTTATCATTGTTTTGTTATTTTAGAAAAGATATGTGCCACAAATGTGTTTAATCATATGTGATGAAACAGTTTTTAAAATTGTTTTAAGAAACAATTCACTTTTGTTTTAATTCTCATAAATTATGCCCTGAAGAATGTATGAAGGATTTAGTGTTAATTTGGCGGATTTGGCGCCAACTGTTCTGATCGACATTATTTTCTATATGTACCGTTACACACATAACAGTTAAATTCTCTATCTCTTACTTTTAAAATATAGAAAAAATGAAAAATTAAAATTGTTTGAGGATAAAAAAAATTATGAAATATTAGAAGCAGAATCATATTTTTTATTGTCTCTAGAACATTTACCAATAATTATGTATTTTCATTCAAAAAAGCAACAAATAACTTCAGTAATATCTGACCATCATAATATTAGCATCTATTCAAAACTTGCCTCACAAACTCAGAAGTAAGCTTTAAAACAAGCATGGATGGAATTAAATTAGTAATGTTAATTCTTGAATGAATGTTGCCTCAACTAAAACCTTCATGCTACTTTGACTACATCACTCAGAGCTGAGAGAAGTTCCACATTTGAATTGAATTTCACCAAATTAATTGAATTTGTTGTTCAAAGTCGGGTTTTCAATACATGCTTGAGTTTGGTTTTCAATTTATTTTAAATAAGTATCTATGGTTTATTCATGATGATTCATTTCAAAATGAGTTTGCAATTCATTATTCAACAATAATTTTTATTATAAAATTTGAATAAATCTTTGATTTTATTTTATGAATCTGAGTGAATATAATTTTGTTTGTATAAAGTGTATCACATTCTCAATAGAGCAATTATAAATTTCATTTTTTCTCAATGGTTTTCATAGTTTCATGCATGTTTTATCTGTATGTTTTTATGTTATGATTCTTTATCCAAAAATTGTATCAATGTTTACAATTTATCACCAATTTAATAATTAAACAAAACTTATTAGATTATTAGCAGGAATATTTAATTCTATAATAAAAATAATTAAAACAACTGTTTAGAATTTTGATTTTAATCAATAAATGAAACATACTTTTATAGAAATATACATTGATTTAACACGAAAAATAAATTATTTGGAATTATTCAAGTGGAAATATTTATTGAATTATTTATTCAATAAATGTTTCTAATTCATAAATAGTTTGTCATATGAATATTACAGTATTATCCAGTGAGATAATCAGGAGAAATAATTACGTGGAAATTTAATATAAGCTTGTTTACTTTAATTATTTGCTTTTACAAAATGTTTTATTTTATTAACATTTTAGAATTAACTTAAAACATCCTGAAAATCACATACCTTTCATATAAATAGAAATCTCTTCGTATATTGATATGTACTTTTATAATACAAGTTTGATGAGTATATTTATTATTTTCTCTGTTAAAGACCTTACAGAAAATATTCTTTGGTTCTTTCTCGACTAATTTAACTTCATTACCTATTTTTAGTTTTAAAAAATATATATTTTATTACGCTTTTATGCATTTAGAATTCAACTCAATTGTGTTTTGTTTGTTTTTTTCTGTTAATATCTAAATTGAAATGTTAATTCTTTCTGGTTATTTTAAGTCTCTATTTTGAAACCTTTTGGTTGCTGTATACCGGCTGCATATCTTACACTTACTATCAAAATCATTTATAAATTTTATAAGTATAATATTATTATGGCGGAATTAAAAACCGCTATTGGAACCATAATTTTTACAAACTTTCACTAGGTATTATTATAAAAAAAGGTACAAAAAGCATCAATTCTAATTTGAAATAACCTATTTATTATAAGAAATAAATTAATAGATAGTGCACATATGTCTTATCCCTATCCTTATCTTTTTTAATAATTTTATAAGCTTTTTCCCCACACTTAATTGCTTATATACATTTAAAATTTTAATGCATTAATAGATTATGTGTATGTAATAGTGCTATCCTCAGTTTTACCAACATTTTTATCACCTTTTACATGCTAATTTCTAATATACATTTAAAACTATCAAATGAAAACGACATTAACGTCATTAAACCTTAATTTCAATTAAAATTCTATTCAAAATTAAAGGATCTTTATTACGAAACATTATAAAAATAATCTTAATACATTTTTACAAGAAATATATTTCAATAAAAGACAAAAACACATTAAATCTGCTATTTAAAATTTATGAAGGCTTAAATGTGATACATTAATGTATTCATTCTATTATTATTTTAAATAATTTTATACTGAGAAATGCTATTAAATATCTTATCCTGTTATTTTCATTTCTTTCATTCCTAACATTTAATTTAAGTTTTCATTATAAATTTTGAAAAGGAAAGTATCTAATACCGTCCAAGATAATTCCAAATACTGCAGACTCAGCGATGTTTCATAATAAATTTTTTACAGCCAAATATTTATCATGAAACACATAAAATTTCAGACAAATTCGGAGTTGCATAAAAAATTACGTTATTTACGAATTTCAGATTCAATTTCGAAAGAAAGAATCTCCATAAAACTTTTCAGATAGCCAAACAGTAATTTCAACAAGAAATAATTTATGAAATTTTTCTAACGGAAATGAATTGAATGATGCAAATATTTTGCTTACAATATTTTAATTCAGATACACCGTAAAAGTATTAATCCATTACGAGATATAATATTCTACAAAAATTCCTATATGAAAGGGATGATTTCAAAACCCTAAGCCATAAAAATCGGAATAGATATTTATTCCTCAATGGAGAACATAAAATTTATTGCATGTTTTAAAGAATTAAATAACATATATTTTAATTTTCCTATGTAGGCAGAAATAACGACAGCTGTTATTGTTTCTAAATGAGTTATTTTGCTTTATCTGTGAATAAAAATTAGATTCAATGGATACTTTATGGCATTGTAGACAATGATAAAGATATATTACGCGGAAATTAGAAACAAGGTTGATGATAATAAAATTAAAGAAACATAAAAAATGAGCTCATTGCCCTTCGGTCTTTCTGAAGTTAGATTTTATCATTAAATTATAAATCAACATTTGAAACGAAAGTTTTAAATACGGTTACTTTTTCATAACTATTGGAATTTAATTTTTCTTTCCCAATATAATTTTTATACTATACAATCAAGCAAACAGTATAAATGCAATCAATAATGTATAAGTATAAAATATGAACTCTTTTTCCATCGGGATTTTTGAAGTTTGATTTTATCAGCAATCTATTAATAAACATCTGAAGTTAAAGTTTTAGATACGATTGATTGGTTTTTCATAATTAATGGAATTTGATTTGATTATCGCCGTAATTTTTATTTTTTACTGTCAAACGAATATTACAGATGCAATAAATAATCTATAATAAACTTTTATAAAAAGCTCTGTCCATCGGTCTTTCTGAAGCTAGATTTTATCATCAAACTATAAATCATCATCCGATATAAAAGTTTTGAATGCAGTTACCTTTTCATAATTATTTGAATTTCATCTTTCGATCCGAATATAAATGTTATAATAGGCAGTCAATCAAACAATAGAAATGCAATAAATAATAAGCATAAAATAAGAAAACTTTTTCCTTCGGGCTTTCTGAAGTTTGATTTTATCTTCAAGCTATAAATAAACATTAGAAATGAAAGTTTTAGATCGGATTGATTTCTTTTTCATAATTAATTATATTAGATTTTTGATTATCGCAGTAATTTTTATAATTTACAGTCAAACGTATATTTTAGATGCAATGAATATAATATAAAAGTAATATTATATAATAACCCCTTTTGTCTGTCGGTGTTTCTGAAGCTAGATTTTATCATCAATATATAAATCAACTGAAATGAAAGTTTTAAACACGATTAAATTTTCATAATTATTGGAATTTCTTTTTTCGTTCCCAATATAATTTTTATAATATGCAATCAAGCGAACAATATAAATGCAATGAATATTGTATAAGTATAAAATATGAACTTGTTTTCTATCGGGCTTTCAGAAGTTTTATTTTATCATCAAACTATAAATAAGCATCTGAAATGAAAGTTTTAGATATGATTGATATCTTTTTCATAATTAATTTCATTTTATTTTTAATATCGCTATAATTTTTATAATTTACAGTCAAACGATTATTATAGATTTAATGAATAATATATATGTAATAACCTCTTATAATAAGGTATTTGTCCATCGGTGTTTTTTAAGCTAGTTTTTATCATTAAAATATAAATGAGCCCCCGAAATAAAATTCTGAGATGTAAATTCTTTCCATAATTAATGATTTTTGATTTCCAATGTAATTTTTATAATTTATAGTCAAACCTATACTCCGGATGATGTAAATAATATATAAGTAATAACTTCTTATAATTTAGTTCATTATCCATTGGTTTATCTAGAGCTTGACTTTATCATCAAACTATAAATCATCGCCCGATATGAAAGTCTTAAACGCAATTACCTTTTCATAATTATTTGAATTTAATTTTTCTTTACCGATATGATTTTTAGGATATGCAATCAAGCGAATAATATAGAAACAATGAATAATATATAAGTATAAAATATGAGCTCTTTTACCTTCGGGATTTCTGAAGTTTGATTTTATCATCAAACTATAAATAAATATAGGAAATGAAATTTTTAGATATTGATCTTTAGAAATTGATTTCGTTTTCATAATTAATTGAATTTTGTTTTTGATTATCGTTGTCTTTGTTATAATTTACAATCAAATGAATATTACAGATTCAGTGATTAGTTAAGCTTTTCGTCCATTGGTCTTTTTGAAGCTTTATTTTATCAAACTATAAATGAACATCCAAAATGAAAGTTTTAAAAATGATTACATTTTTATAATTATTTGAGCTTAAGTTTTTATACCCAATATAAATTTTGTAATATATAATTAACTAAACAATATAGATTTACTGAATAACATATTATAAAATTTTTGGCCTTCGGTCTTTCTGAATTTTTATTTTATCATCGAACTATAAATCAACATCCGAAATAAAAGTCTGAGACTTGATTTCTCTATTGCAATTTTCGGAGTTAAGTTTTTAATTCTCACTACAATTTTTACATTTTATAATCGAATGAAAAGCATAAATGGAATGAAATAATGAAAAAAACAATTTAATTTTATTTTGAATTTCTTACGAGATTAATGATTCTTATTTAATAGCTAGGTAACATATTTTGTGTTTTATAATCCAAAACAAAAATAAATATATTGTTTTATAGTGAAACAAAATTCTTTGCTTATTTAAACATTTTATAGAAAGTTTTTGCATCCAATTTAAATAAATCAAAATCTTATACTATACAACTGAATAAAGAAAAATTCAGAAAAATTTCTTCCAGATAATTTTACTTCTTACTATTACTCATCACGCGTATTGTATTTATCCCATCCAATATTGTCACATTGTATGTGCTGTATATATATTCAAAATATAATTTAACATAAATACACTATCCAAACAATGAAAATTTCCCTACAAACACATTTTACGTTATTATCGTAAATTTTTTTAAAAAATATTATTTCTTCCGTAATACTTAATGGAACAAATTTTTAAATATAATATTAAAATTATTCTTTATCTACTTAAAAAAGGTATTAATTCATTACCTCTTGAAATTTCATCATATTTATCATACATAAAAACAAAATAAAATTCATTGAGTTTAAATTCGTCAAAACGCATATGACGTTAATTTAAGATAGTATTTCTTAATATATGTGTGGTGTAGATTATTATATGATATAAATATAAAATATTTATTAACATTGGAATTTTAATCATATAATCTGAATTTAATAATGTGATTCACTGTCCTCTTAAATATTTCCCAAATATCCTACATTTTTCATATCTAAACATTGCTTTCCAAGAGCTCTTCTTCGGCATTGAAAACAGAAAGTTTTGATATGTCAGCGCCAATTTGGCGATAATTATCTTTGGCATTTTTTTTGTCATTGACGCAAATGCCAAAGGCCAAGCAAATCATACTTAAAATTGATGTCGGTAGTAATTTATTATATTAAGTTTTATTCATTATCCTATAACGATAAAGCAATAAAATAAATGGTGTCTTACATCTCCAAAGAAAGAATAATAAATATTTCTCATACAAATGATAATGTAGGAAAACATTTATTTTCTCACAATAATGAAAATATTCTCTCTTATTTTCCTAAAGAAAACTTTCTCCATAAAACCACTATTTAGATGTTGCCCGAAAATCTTACGCACATGAAAATAAAAATCCATTTGAAGTACTTAAAAGAGTTATTATATTTAAAGACAAATTATTCATTATTTGTGATGGCTCCATAATAAATAATATGGCGCAGCTTGTCCATATTTGGACCTTGCGCCATTAAAATCAATCAATCAATCAATCAATCAATCATAATAAATAATAATCAATCATTACTGCAAAATTGCGTATAATTAAGAATATCATTAAGTTTTCAAATTTATGTTAACTTTTTTGTCACATAGTTTTAAATTGCTTTGTTAAACTTCTCCAGAAATTTTATCCTTTATAGAAAGCTTCAGCATGACATGATCTTTTGTTCTAATAAATTTAATGATTACTATTTATAAATTACTTAAAACATTTATATGCTTACTAAACCATGCAAATACTTTTTACATAATTTTATTTGAATATTAAATAAATTTTAAAATATTGTCTAGTTATTTAGAAGTATATTGTTTATCCTTTAATTTTCCTATATTGGTACTAATATTTTTTATACCATATCAAACTTTACTAAATATTTGAGTTTTATGAATGAATTACGAAAGGTTAAGAACTGTAATTGTTTTCAAATATTGATAACAATTACAATTCTTAACCTTTCGTAATCATTCTAAAAATGTTAATACCCTCTGTAATATATAT
>JAPDSC010147929.1:25493-37852 GCA_026290005.1 Latrodectus geometricus
TATATATATATATATATAAAAACGAATGTCTTACAAAATTATTAGAAAAAAATTAAAAAACTCTAGTAACTAATATACCACTCTAATATAGTAGTATAGTCTCATGTACTCTTTATAATACTACAGATGTTTCAATGTTTCTTTATTATTTGAATATCATATTGCTTATTCATTTACTTTTATGATTTTTGTTCTTGATAAATTTACATTTTCTAGCAGCAATTTCTGTAATTTATACACGCTTAGAAATCAGATATTGATTAAAATTAAACATTTCTTATTCCATCCATTTATGTGTATTTTGTTTTATATTAAAATTAGTATTAACGTCGTTGAAACAAATAAATTTTGTCTTTGATATTTTATTTTAGATTTCATCAGAAATTTTCATTTTACTTTAATGGAATATTCTTATTGTGTATTTAATACATGTTTGTAAATGAATATACTTTTTGATAAACATTCTTCTAACTATTTAATAGTAATATGCTACTCTTTGAATGTAGTAATTGTTTATTTGCTTTATTAAATACTATTATTTTATCCTTCAATTATGAATTATTTAAAAACAAATTATTATTTATATACTTTGCCGAACTTTAAAATGAATTTTCCTGACAAAGAAAAAAAGACAAATCAAACATATGTTTAAAATTATTTTTATGCATATATTTGCAAAATAATATTTTCAAAATAAATTCAGTATGAAACGTTTTCAAAATATATACAAAAAGATAAGAACAAAAGATCTTACTTTTAAAAAACAGTTCATAAATTTATGGATATATAAAAGGAATTCATAGCATTCAAAGAAAGACATATTTAAAATAGACAATGTATAAAATATTTTTTTGTATAGTAAAAATATAAGTTGGTAAAAAAAAAAAATCACAGTTTTGCAGTTACTATTTATGTAATACTTCTCAGAAAGATAAATTAAAGTATAAAACTATATCAATAAAAACTTATCGAGGTAAAAGAATTTGTAAGGCTCGATTCATAAAGCTTTTATTTCAGTTAGAAGTTACGTGATAAATTATATAAAATATTTAAAAGAATAAAGAAAAATTTTATCATATTTTAGAGAATGAATTTTTTTTTGTTTCAAAATTTTAAGAGATATGAAATTACTATTCAAAAGATTAAATAAAAAGCTCTGTATGTTTGTAAGCGTTTTAAAATTTTCTAAAATATCCTCAACATCACAGCTTAGGTTAAACACACTTCTTTATATATGAACACATCTTTCAAAAAACAAAAAGAAATTTTAATGTATTTTGACAACTTTACTGTTGAGGGCTGTTGTAAGCCATTTTAACTTCCACCACGCATCCGGAAGAGTTTCTCATATATATATATAGAGGGCTTCACTTACATGTGCAAAGGAGAAAACTTCTCATTGGAACTCCTAATTAACCATCCTT
The DNA here is from genome assembly GCA_026290005.1 of Latrodectus geometricus. Classification (NCBI taxonomy): domain Eukaryota; kingdom Metazoa; phylum Arthropoda; class Arachnida; order Araneae; family Theridiidae; genus Latrodectus; species Latrodectus geometricus. Next base: position 26,918 of record JAPDSC010147929.1, read on the forward strand.
AAAGGCGTGTCTGCCTAAAGACACGCCTCTACTGAGTTTCTGACATATGCAGATGTCAGAAACTCCCTAGCACCCACATCTTCTGACCCCAGTTCTCTAAAACTCATCCCTACGGACTTGTATGCAATAGCCAAATGTCCGCCTTTTGTATTTTAACAGTAGTTGGGAACGAACATGAAACCTAATGCTTCTAAGCACGTTGAGCACAACAATTAAAAATTATAGTTTTATGAACTTAAAAAGGTGATAAATATTTAAATTATTTATTCTTCTTTTAATTTTATATTTAATATCTAGTATATCATCTAACATCTTCCATAAACGCAGTTTTGTGTTTTCACAATTTGGGCACAGATCTTAAGCTTAAATATTAACACTACCGCAAGTAGCAAATATCCCTTTTTGAATATTGAAGTATTACCGTTTGAATATTTTTATATATATTTTTTAATATTTTTATGGACAGAAAATTACTTTATCATTTGAATATTACTAGATATTCAATTGAAATACTTACGAATAGCCGATGTTTATAGATATTGATTTTTGATATATAAAGACATTACAAAATAATATTTATAAATATTTTTCTTACTGTACTTTCCCTTTTATATAAAAAATCGTTTTTGTTTAAATATTTTTATTTAATTTCAAATAATGGGAACAAAAAATCTTAAACTAAACTCAGTACCACGACAGTGCTGTGATTTGAATAATATGTCCCAGTTACATGATCAGCGTAATGCGAAATCCCCAGCGTTTATTTCTCAAGCATGCTTGGTACTCAGTTTTAATGAACCACTGAAGGGATCAAAGTTAACCTTGCCCAGTCCGAAAATAAAACCTTGAACCTGTGACTCAAAAAAGAAAAGTGAATCATAACACCATCGGACTTCATTTTTAAACTATTCATTATTAAACAAATATTCTCTTCTAGAATAGTAACTCTGTTTTTATCAAATTTCTTTTCAGAGAAATTGAATATATTTAATTTCTTAGTTTGAATTTGAACTTTGAATCACTAAATATAATTAAAATGAGTCAGATTTGGCAATAATTGGTTAGTTTTTTTTTTTTTTTTTTTTTTTTTTTTTTTTTTTTTTTTTTTTTTTTATTTTTTTTTTTTTTTTTTTTTTTTTTTTTTTTTTTTTTTTTTTTTTTTGCTTTCAAATTTTACACAAGAAATTAAAATTTTTTCTGGTTTCATCTAAGGTCATTATCATAATTTTATTAATCATTAATCATTCTGAATGCTTTAAAAAGTAAGAGTTGAAAAAACCTAAAAGCCGAAGTGCATAAGAATACACAAATTCTTTAGCAAATGAAAGCTAAATTACGATTGCAAACGAAATACCCAGCATTTTTATATATTTTCTATTTCTTTATATATTTTATATATTCTCACTTCTTTTCTAATAACCTTGCAAATTGAACATAAATCTCACTCTCTGTATGCATGTATTATATATATATATATATATATATATATATATATATATATATATATATATATATACAATATGAATTTCAAGTCTTCACATGAAATATTAGATGAATTAGATAAATATTGACCACAGATTTTTATTTTTAAAATTCTCTATTCAGTACGATAGAAATAATTCCTAGTTCATTTAAAAGTAATTACTACTTGTTTATGCATTAAAAACATAGTCCATATCTTTTATCTATGATTTTAAAAAAATGTCATGTTTATAAATGTTACAATTACAGAGTTTAATTTTTCTTATATTTATAAAATATTAAAGATACTGAAGGAATGTTAGTTATTTTTCCTGTGCTACTTGAGATTACCTCTTAGTATTCTAGTAATACCAAGTGTGGTAAACTTCCTACTAAAATCGCAAATTTAATATTTTTTACTGCCAGTGAAGTCAAACTTTAGCCAATGTTTACCGATGTTAAAGAATGGTAAGCTTCCTGGATTTCGGCGTTCAACAGTTCGTGGGCTAGACATCATCTCTGGTTTGAATGGGAGTAATGATTCAAGTTATACTTTTAATTATAGGTCCCGCTCCAGTGAATACTGATGTGCAAAAAAAAAAAAAAAAAAAAACGTCCATTCAGTTACAAATCTACCAAACCATTTAAAATAAAATCTAAAATTTAGCATAATTTCATCTGGAGTTATAAAACTGTTTTTGTACTTTTAGAAAATAAGTGCCAAAATCTTGGATGAATCGGTCAAGGAGTTTGAAGTCGCTAACGTGAGTTTTCTTTTAATATTTGTATATTATTTAACGTGAGTTTTATCAGATAAAGTTTAATCATTCGTATGATAAATCACACACGTTTTATATTTCTTCAGTATCAGTCTAACAATTTCAGAAATGTTCCCTAAATAACTTTTTTCAGCATACATCACTTTTCAAAAAAAATCTCTCAAATTTAATGAAATTATCCAATTTTTATAATATGTGCTTACGAGTATAGTTCAAGGTTGTTTTGATTTTTAAAGAACCAGGAACTTTTTTAAGCTTAGCTAATATACTTTAAACAGAGACTAATATTTCAACACTTCTTTCCAACCTTTCATTCTTTTGAAAGAAGTAGCCACTTTTTTATTAATCTTGTTTGATTTAAGTTATAATAAGTAGTTCGTGCTTGATCCTACGTCACAAGCAATTTGTGAGAATTTTTATAATCATTTATTTTCTTCCTTACAATTTAACTGTAGTTGGGGCTTGTCAATACTAAAAACTGCTTAAGAGCTCATAATTTCGGTTGAATTCATTTAAGGTTGAAGAAGATTTTTTAACTAAGCGTACCTATTTTAATTCCTATATTGACGAACTATATTGTGTTTCATAAATACAACCCCTTATCAATCCATATCTACTAGATGAAATCCTCAAGTAGACTAGGAAAAAAAAGTTTTATGAGAATCTTCTTGTTATTTCTAGAATAATACTTTAATTTCTTAATGGCATTTCATTCCTTTATAATGGAGGAAATAAACAAGCCATTTACAGTGTAGATATAACAAAAGATAAGGAACAGTTATACAGTTTGATTCAAATCATTCAAAGCATGTGGCATTTTATGACGTGCCAGTTTCTTTTATGGATGATAGAAAAATTTTATAAGCATATTCAATTCTTCAATTAATAAGTATGCATCACAAACCTTATTTGAAATAGGCTTTGGGGCTTATTCAAAATAGACTGGGGTTAGGGCGTCGTTCTCATTATCTGAAGGTAATGAGTTCAGATTCCGACTCAACCGAATATTCGTCATGCTAACTAAAAGTGATTGAGGCATGTTAAATAGATCTTGGTCACAATCTCCTCCAAGTGAAATGATATCTCTACGGGTGGCAGGTCAATTACTGGGGCTCTTCTACTTGTTCAGCTAAATTAAGAAGGCTCTTATTCTACTGCTTGCACAGAACTGGTAAAGACCAACTCAGGCCTAAGGTACAGACAGGGAGGCATGCTGATGGAACAACAACTTCAATTGAAATCATTAAGGAATACAGATTCGCCCATTATATCTTGTCTATATCTCATTGCTTCTAATTCGAAATCATTTAGTAGATTAGCAATACTTTAAAATATTTACTTTTGAGAACTTTGTATAAGTATGACTAGCAGTTATTACATACTGAAATATATATTCCTTTAACTTCTACTCATCTTATTATGGAGAGTGTTATCAAATTTTTATGGGTGTAGTTATTCTTTCTTACAGACATGAAATATTTTTTCAAACATATAATAAGAACAAAAAAAGTTACGACTAAATATATATTAATTTTTGTTGTTAGATATGAAAATTTAATTTTCATTTCTAAATGAATATGTATTTAAATAATTCCAAAATTATATATAACAACAGAAATATACAATAATTCCAAATGAAATCAGATTATTTTAAACATGAGGATCATATATATAAAATGTTTCCCGGTTGTATTTGAAATTTTAAGATATTGGCATGATTTTCAACATTCACATTGAATGACTCATAAAATTTATATATAGTTTTAAAAATTATAGAACTTTAGATTTTATAAGTTACTCAAAATGAATGTTGAAAATAAAATACTTTTGAGGATTCTAAGCATTTTTATAAAGAATACGAATTTAATTCAAATATTTTGAATAAAACCCCCATTTCATAGATTTTTATAAATTTCCTTATATTTAATTTCCTGAAAATAAAATACTTTTAGAAATATGAAACACCATTTGATAAAAGGAAATTCACAAGAAACGTATCTTAGCTAGATGTCACTGAAAATCATTTTATTTCTCTCACACTTTCACCAAGTAACTAACTCCAACCGTAACGCTGATGCAATGCGATATATCTGAAATTCCTCCCAACTCCAGTTTCACAATGTCACTGGAAATGGTGGACATTTAAACTCATACTCAACGTTTTTGACTTTTGCGTCTGGCGGTGAGGGATGTGTCAATTGAAAGTTCCAGCAGCCCTTCCCCATTCCAGGGTGTCACTTCGAAATAACTGTCTAAGAGTGGTTTTTGAGTTGACAGAATATGAAACAAATTGAATTCCTTTTCGGATAGAGAAAGAGAGAAAAAAGGATATTTATGTTCTCTTTTTCATTATTCGAACGAGTGGAATATTCCGGTATCATTTTTTGTCGAAGTGTTTGGCAACGGCTCGAATTTCACAAATAACACTTGGAGGGATATTGCATTGGTAGAATGTAGCTCAGGAAGTGTTTATTTTTCCATTTCTTTTAAAAGTAACCAAAAGCGTGGAAGTAAATTTAATTTTTCGTGAGAGATGTTTTTGGTAGGTCGACAGGAAGTGAGTATCATTTGAAAAAGGTTCTCAGAACTTCCTATACCCATTATTTAATCTATTTCCTGCGGAAAGATCTTGAAATACCTAAAAAGTAGCGAGTTTGACGTCGCATGTGGAGAAACACTGAATTGAAAATGCCGATGCTTGGAATGTCCTATCCAACAATGAATCGATTTGAAAGTTCAATTTTTCTTAGTTTTAAACATATAGTTGCGCCAGTTTTATATATATAACGATGGTTTTATCATTTGTATAGAAATTGATTTAAATATAGAGCTAAGTTATGTATCTGGTAACTATAAACTTTTAGGAATAATATTATGGATACACTTTAATCGAAAAAGGAAACATATGCAGTTAATCCTAATTTTAGAAAAGGATAAATCAATTATAATTAAGAGATATTATACAATTAATACACTGAACACGAAACAATTCATGAATATTTCAATTTTTAGGATCTAAATATTTTATTTCTCCGAAATTATGATACGTGTATAAAAAAACACGACAAAATGATAGTTTTTCTTCCTGTAGTTTATCTAACCTGCAATATCTCTTAAAGTTATGACTAATGGTTACAGCTTTACTGTAATATATTGAAATCATGCTATTGTTTTGAAGAAAAAATATTTGTTTTTTCAAAATAAAACCATTCTCAGCCTTATATTATTAATATTTCAATTCATTCATTTTTTTCAAATAAATATTTAATGTCAGGCACTGACATTTTTATTAATATTATGGCGGAAAATTTGATGTTCAGTTTAATTCAGTTATTAAGAATTCCTTTAATCTTTTAAATTAATATACTTATTTAAGTAACAGATATTGTTATATAAGGAAATTAAAGTATCTGCTACTACATTATATATATATATATATATATATATATATATATATATATATATATATATATATATAAGTTGCTTTATTGAAGCTTCATTCACAACTTGTAATGTGACAACAACCGCTTAACAACAGTTTTTCGTCGAAGGAAAGATGCAAAAAGAAAACTGTACTCACGTCTGTCCATTAAATATTCGCTCATAAACTATCACAGTACTGCTGAAGAATAATGAATAGTCACAATCAGCATGAATATCTTTAGTAAAGAGAAAACACAACACCCCCTGATGCGTTTCATACTGATGTTTACATAGCCTTTATTTATTGTTTGCATCACACCTTGTACTCTGATTTAATATTTTCTGTTTTACTTTTCTAAGTGATTCTGATTCTTATCAGTGTTTCTTATTTTTTTCTACTTTTTTTTCGAAATTCCACAGCATCATGCACAGTCAAAATAAATAAATCCACTACAAAGGATGTTATTACATTTTATGGTATTGATATAAATGAATTGAAAGACAAACATTTAAAATCATATAAATGAATAATTTAATCACTTATGATAAAATTAATTAAAATTTGCTTAATCATTGAATAATTAATGAAATTAAATTAAAGATTAAATATTTTAAAAAATAATTAGTTAAAGCATTGAAATTTTAAATTTTCCAAAAGATATTCAGTCATATAAATTTATTTTAAACAAAAATATAATTTACTTTTTGATGTGAATAAATTTTATGATTAATATACTCTTTTTCAGAAATTCAGATTTAATCCAACAATATGGAATAAATTAGAAATTTCATCTAATGCCTTAGTATCTCTTTCAAATAATTTGAATCATATTTATGGAAGTTTAAATAATTAAGCCCATATAGTAATACGCCTTTCTCAGAACAGTAATCATTTCTGAAGAGATTATATATTTTCAGAAGAAGGCTCTTTTATAATGCAAATTTATATCATATCGTAATTTAGAATTTATTAATAGTTTTGTTAAGTAATTTCGCTAATCATTTAATTCGATAGTAGTTTATTTTAAATGAAAATAAATCCTTTTAAAATAGAAAATCGTGACAAATGCTAAAAAGGTTCCTTCCATTACTTTAAGAAAAATATATTTGTTAATTAAACACACATTCTTGTAAAAAAAATAGAGAAATTGTAATCTTTTATATTTTTATTTTAATTGCAAAATTACTTCAGGAAAAACAACAGCATTAAACTTTCGCAAATATTTAATCGTTATACAAATAATTTTAATTTCGAATGATAATAAAAGATCTTGCCAAAATAGCATTATATCACGCTATTAAAAGCAATTAAATATTCTAATTTTTTAGCTTCAATTTATAACAATTTTTTCCTCGAATGGACAGGCATTTAACATCTACATTGCCATCTGGGAAATCTTCCTTAAATAATAGGGGATATTCGCTTTTTTCAAATTTTCATTAGCAGAAGGTAATGAGTTCGGATTTTACTGAAGATCAGTCGTGTTCATGAAAGGCAGGTAAGGCATGTTAAATATTCCATGGTTGCAATGTCCTCCAGGTGAAATGATACGTCTGGGAATAGCAAATCAAATATCTGGGGTCTTCTGTTTGATTTCTGCTTCTAAATTTTGAAGACTCCAATCGGAATTCCTCCATCTAGCTGGTAGAGCCCAACTCAGTGCTAGGTGCAGGAAAGCTTGCAGGTACAACAACTTATTGCAAGGGTGAAAACCACTAAAATTCTCAAACACACAGTCTTACATATTTACATGCAGAAAGCATAAGCATTAAAAATACTTTGCTATTTTGTTTTATTTGGTTCCTTCGATTATAAGGTTCAGGATTTTAAAAATGCAATTCAACAAGGAGAAAATGCAATACATTCACAGCTTTTTTTTTCTCCAATAAAAGCAAAAATCCAAGTCACAGTTAAAAATCTAGAATTTTATTTATGTCCAGATATTGTAACAGCCAATTACGTGTAATTTTAGTTTCCTCAATTCCATTCAGGTATATTTTATGTCAAAAATGCACCTCGCATAGGTAGGTCCATCGTTTAATATATCTTTAAAAACACACAAATGGCCTAAGTTCACCAACATGTTACCAGTCCAGAAGCTAAAGATGAGCCACAAAACAGTTTGAAATCATCTGCACAAAAATAATCAAAAACATGTTAATAAAACCTTTAATTTCATGTAAAAATAATAGATTTTCCCCCAAACTGGGTACTAGAATCGTAATTCATGGATACTTATTAAGGTCTCTGCTCTGAATTTCATCCGACGATTTTAAACTTCGAAAAATTATTTTTATTTAAATTTGGTTTTAAGAATTCAAGTTGTACCTAATTACTTTGTGCAATTTAGGGGAATTCATAATCAATGCATAAATGATTATTTGAGGGATAATCAAATTTTCTTAAAATAAATATTAGTTTTAATAAATTACGTAGCTCATTAAGGTTGAACATCTTAATTATAAATATTGTCATTTGAATGGAAATCAAAGCATAAATCATGATTACCTACCAGAGTTTCTTATTTTTAATTACTGCAATTTATAAATGTCATTACTTTTGAAATTTCGCTAAGATATTTATTTGGGTTACAACAACCTGGAGTTTCACAAATTCCACGCATTATACGAGTTCCATTAATGAATTAAATTCAAATCACAGCTCTAATAAGGTTGTATTTTCTGTTCAATCGATATTAAAAATTAATACATGCTATAAGCTTGTTTAAATAAATAATATAATATAAATATGTACATCCTGTTTGTTATCTGCAAAGTTAAAAAAAAAAAAAATAAATAAAACTCATTAAGCCGGTGGAAAATAATAAGTTTATATTAATAAAAAAACGTATGTGCTGAAACTTTATAAACTATAAAATATATATTAACCACACACACAACATCTTTTTACTGAACTAACCTTTCTGCAATTTGGCGTAAAAAAATTGTTTTTAACGGCTGGAGACACTGACTGAATGGACTCGTCACCCACAACAAGGCCGGAAACTGCTACTCATTTTAACGTTACCCGGCGGGTACCTGTGAATCAAATCACAAGGGGTTCCAATAGCATTGCCTCCGTCGCACTACCACAAGCCAGTTTATAGAGCTGGCCACATTCATCCATCATCTCAGAAGAAGGACAAAAATACAGAAAGAGAGAAAGAAAACGATCATGCCCGAAACGGGATTCAAACACGGGACCTACAGCCCAGAAGTCAGGAGCGCTGATCACTCAGCCATTGGCCGGCGGCATAAAATATTTTCGTAAAATATTTTTATTAAATAAAATTAAACATCAGATGTATATATTTAATTTTATTCTTTAGACATATTTTGAATAAAGCATCAGATGAATTATTTAAATTTTAAAAAAATGTTGAAGACTTATTTAAATTTTGAGCGATAAATAACTTAGGAATTGGCTTATGACCCAAACAAAGGTTCATCGCAATCACTATTATCGTCTGGGGTAAGTAAAAAACGTACTTCCTCTGAAATGATACCTCAGAGGGAGGCAGACCAAATCTGGGTATTCTGCTTAATCCTTGCTTCTAAATTATATAGAACCACATTCTAAGCAACGATTGCACGCCCACTGGACGTATCACTGTGTAAAGTTGCTACCACTTCCACCACTCGTAATGCAAAAACGAGTAAAATCTTAGTATATGGGCATTAATATAAGCAACATTATTTGGTCTGATGACAAAAAAAATCGTATCAGATAGTATATTACCAGTTATTACTAATTGACTGAAACTGAATATTTCATGTTCTCGGAAAGTGATAGGAAGATTTCGAGGTTTCCTCCCTTTCAACACGAAAATATGTTACACATTCTGTTCAATATCAATACCTTTTATTTATACCTTTTTTGCGATTTATTTTCTTTTTAGTATGCAAATATTAAGCTTCTGATTGTATGACAGAATCAGTCCAGTGAATTAAGATAATCTCTTAAATAAAATTAGTCCATTTAGTTACTAGACCATAATCAAATCCTTTTCATTTAAAACAATAGTTTATTACAATTTTTCAAACTGTGTGTTGACTATTTAAAATAATAAGTTTTGGTTTCCGTCGTAAGTATTTTGCCTTATATATATATATATATATATATATATATATATATATATATATATATATATATCCTTAAAATTTTGAATCTTAAATTTTTGAAAATCCTTAAAATTTTGAGCCCCACTGTAGTAGTTTTTAAAGAAAATTACATTTCTCACTTCTTTTAATTACTTATTTTTACAGATATTTGAACTTAATACTTTACTTAATCATTTGCAGTAATTCAAAACTTATTTCTTTTTTAAACTGTGACATTTTTAAAGCAGCTTGCCATATCAAATACATAATTAAATGTAATTGATGAACCTTTTAACATACTTTGTGCTTCATTAAAATATTTGAGCAGTTTAAACAATTTTAGTAGCATTTCGCTAAACTGTTTACTTTCCTAAGTCGCTATTATATATATATGTGTGTGTGTGTGTGTGTGTGAACATTATTTTTAAGTGCCCACTCATTTTGCAAACATTTTAATGATAGAGTGTCTACAAAGTGAGTATACTAGTATTTCATCGAGGATGGATTAGCAGGTAGCGTAGCTCTAAAAGGTTCGGGAACATAATGAATTATGGTGAGAACAGATATCTTTTTTATATTGTAACACGTTAAATATATTAAAAAGTTTTTCTACACTTTAAATGGAAAATAAACACATTAATTTAGGAAATTTTAACTTAAAGTAAATTGGAAAATTATTTCACCAAAAGAATTCAGAGTTAATTATTTAAGTTTTGTCCTTGAAGTTGAAAGATTTATTTTTATTTAAAAATAGAATAATTCTAATTTTATCAAATATTTAACTTAAATATATTTAAAAGGTTACGTACATGCAGTGAAATTAACTTCTCATCAACAGTTTTACCAAAATACTTTTAAAAGTTTAACTTGCATCAATGTATATAAATTGACTTGACGTTTAAAAGTAATATCATTACAATGAAAAGTTGTATGTAGTTTAGGCAGAAATATTGAAAGGAGTTGAAAATTTTTGTAGTATTTTCTTTTTTTTTCCCCCATGAATTTTAAGTTGTGTTGTATGAGTTGTGAAACTGGAAAGTTGAGTATTTCCTCTGGCATAAATTAAACATTGGGACTAATATGAACACACTAAAATGTTATCATCAATTCATAGACTTCTGAATTTATTTACATTGTGTTTATGTACTTTATGTCTATCCTCAAAGATGCG
>JAPDSC010147937.1:0-22421 GCA_026290005.1 Latrodectus geometricus
TGAGTTTTGCTCGAATTTTTTTCTACAAAACTTTTGTGGAGAAGAATTACAGTTCTTTAGTTGAAACTACACTTGGGGATTATGCATACAAATCTTTTATCAATTCCAATGACTTGTCTCAATCATAATTCTTAATTTTGCTTTTTTTTTTTTTTTTTTTTTTTTTTTTTTAAGATTAGCTGGTCGAAACATTCTTCACAAATTTTTACAACTAAATGAAAAATATGTTTACTTTATCTTAATTCTGCAGCCAAATCAGAAAAAAAAAACCTGTAAGCATTTAATGTGTTAATACAAAAGAAAAACACTAATTTTTTCTTTGATTCAGTTGCTATCTTTAGCCCGCTAGTTTATGTATTTCTCACTTAAACCAATTGTTTTAGCAATTTATTTCGATAAAATAAACTTTTAAGTATTTCAATAATTTTAAATGGAAACATTTTCTTCTGTTTAATATATTCGACAGTTAAAAGCAGCTCTTTATTAGAACATTTTATGCCAAATCTGAAATAACCTAACTCCATTTATTGAGTCTTCATCCATGAGTCTGGGAGGTGGTGTCAGTCGCCTACTCGTTATGCCCTCTCTTTTCACTGAATGACTGACATTTTTCGCCCTGTGCAGCTATATAATAGAATTTTCTCACTTTGTTTGTCTGTCAGAAATCTTTTGGACTAAGAATCTCAGACTAATGGCAGTCATTCCATGGATTAAAAAAAATCTTTTAAAGTCTCCCACTTTGTTTCTGAAGCCAGAAACGCTTTTTATGGAGCTGAGGTCTAATTCTTTAGAATAGAGAGTACCTAAAGAAATCTATTAAGAGTTACAAGGGGACACAGATACATGAATATACAATAAGATGCACCACTTCCTCACTCGTACGGCATTTTCTAAAGACAGGGTCTTGTTAAAAATATCCTATTGTTTGTATTTGTTTTCTTTATCCTGTCTAAAGTGGCAGTCATGCTACTTTTTTTGCTCTATTCCAGTCATGTATATAGACTAGAGATCATTTCAACCTCTGGAATCCAGATATTACTAGCTCATTAAAAGCAATATTTGAAAGAATTCAAAAACAGAATATAGACTATCATTTTTAGAGTTTCATTAATAAAATAATTAATTTTTATTATTAAAATAATGATATATAATAGAAAAATAATAGGTAAAATGCAATTTTATAACGTGAAATGCAATCATAAAATATTAAGATACTCTCATTGTTGTTAGAAAAACTTCCTGATAAGTTAAGCAAAAAATGGAAATTTATAGAAGAAATGACTATTAGAATTTAAAATACAAATTTATATTTTAGTTTATTGCTAAAAAGAGTTTTCAACATCATGAAGTGTTTCTAACAGTTGTAAGATTAGCAACTAGAGAAAAGAATCTTTCTTTGACATGTAATGAAATCGTTTTGAAAAAAACTAGGACTATAAAAATTAAGTTTACGTGGTCGAAGAGCACTAGGGTTGTAGGGTACGGGTTACTATAACCCTAATTATCCCAGACGTTTTTAAGTCTAAATTTCGACAAAAAGTTTTGTTGAAAGTTTGATGTCTTGTAAATAATGAAAAAGGATATTCAGAATACGCAATAAACATATTTATTTGAGTGTTATAACTCTATGTTGGGTCATTGATATTCAAAAATTTATTTTTTTCTGAGTTTGGTGGGTAGATGAATCGAACAGTTTTAATGCCTACATAAATTCTAATGTGTAAAAGAAAAAATTTCTTAACTGAAATATTTTTTCTCGGCGGTGTAAATTACGATTCTGTGTTACACTCACTTCCCTTTAAAGAATACGATTTTAAAAGAATATCAAATTTACTTTCCAACATAAACTATTTCATGCATACTTTTTTTTCGCTAATCTGTTTTTGATTTTTAAGAAAATGTTTCAGACTTACTTCAGTAATCGATTTTTTTTCTCCATTTTATACTGATAATTTAAATGTAATTAAGGAAGCTAACTTATATATTTATTTAGACCGTTTTTTAATGTAGTTTAAAATTAAGCAATTATTATTTTATTTTTTAATCAATTATAAATTAAATTAAGTTTTATCCTTTTTACCAAAATAACTTTACTTTACCTTAAATAATGGAACTTTTATTTCTCTGCAAATAAATTCAACTATTTATTTATTTATTTTAATGGCGAGATTGATTTTAATTTTCTTACCCACAAATAAATTTTACACCCTATTAATTCCACTTTTCGTACAGCATAAAATAATTTTTTCCAACAGCTAAATTCTCTTTTTTTTTCGAGTATCAGCTAAATCCTGCACTGATGCCATGGGGAAAAGAAATCAGTACTCTTCAACCACGATAACTATGCCGTACTCTTCTCCCAAGTACTCCACACTCATGATGCTAAAATTAAAGTGAGTTATAAAAAATAAAACTTATTTTAAATATCATTTGAAAAGGTTACAGAAGAAATAAACAGAAATTTTAAATGTTTGGAAGAATAAAAAAGTATAGTCTTTCATTAACATTTTATTAACAGAAAAACTGGCTTAGAAACTCTAAACTTGATACTACACATTTACACATTGATACAAATTTGATATATTGATAGAATACAACAATGTGTAATCGTTCTGAAAGTAATTTGATTAATAAGCAACTTAGAACAAACAATAAAAATAAAAAAATTACTGTCTTGAAGTTGATTCGAGAAAATAATATTTAGTCTGCAAAAAATATATTTCCTATATTTATTGTTTTTGTTGATATAAAAAGAGAATAGTATGACCTTTGCAATTTTTAGATTTAAAATTCTATATTTTTAACGATAAAACGAATCACTTTCAACGAGTTTTTTGGAAACCTTTTATTCGTATAATTCGTGTTTAAAAAAAAAAAAATAAAGATTTCATTTATTTAAAGATTATTTGTCAACTTTTAATTTAATGAATAACAATTATATAAACATCCTGTGTATTGTTCGCGGATTTATGGATAATTGCAGTCTGTCATTTTTTTTTCTTGTATTTTACCTGAAAGATCTGCCGTCAAGCATGACCAAAATTAAATGATTTTATTAATCGAATATTGATCTTGATTCCTTCGGTCGTGTAGAGATCTTGAAAAAAAAATAATAATCTATGTAAGAGCTAAAAAAGCTGTAATCCTTTTTTCGAATTTCGCATGCTGGATGTCCCAGGGAGGATGTGGAGCTCTGAGGGTGCACTTAAGTGTAACAGAAGGGTTCCTCTGGCGATGGGAACACCTGTGGGGCTCCAGTCCCAATGAAACGCGTGACCACCCATTCGTCAACAGCCTCCGAGGCGCCACCTCACCCTCCACGTTTCAAGCAAACAAATGAATAAATAAAAATAACGTGTAAACAAAAAGTTTCTTGTGGACAAAGAGAGAAAAGGTATTTAAGCAGAAGGGATGGGAGAAAATGTAACAGAAGTTGAATAGAAGCAATTGTTAAATAGAACAGCACAAGAAAAAAAAAGTGTAAATGGAATTCTAAATGGAAGAAAAATAAATTTTGTTTCCTGGAATGAAAGAAAATTAATTCTGCCTCATTTCACTTTCAAACTAAATTGTGTTTTTAAATAACAAATATATATATATATATATATATATATATTCTTGAAAATTTTTTTTGCATAAATTATTTTAAGGATCTTACTATGAATTCATATTTTTTTAACGCTGTTCCTTCTCACTTTAATTCTAAACTGCGCTTTAAATGTAATCAATTTTATTTAAGATTTTAAAGTAAAACTTTGAATGGAAGTAAAATTTTAAATAGACTGACTCAACAATAATAAATGTAGTTTCCCCCCCCCCTTTTTTTTCCTTAAATGGAAGAAAAATAAATATTGCTTTCTCAGTATGAAAGGAAACCAATTCTGTCTCACTTTACTTTCATTAAATGTGTTTTTAAATAATAAATTTAAAAAAATTTGAGAATTTTTTCAGGAAAAATTTTTTAAAAAGATTTTTCTACAAATTAACTTTTTTAATCTCTGTTTCATCTTTCTTTATTTCTAAAGTGCTCATCAAGTAATCAATAAAAATAGAACTAAAATAGAATTTTAAGGAAAATATGAACAAATAAGTAAAGAAAATATTATTGCACTCTCAGTTATTATTTTTTATTCTACTTCATTTCTTTTATACAGAATTGAGCGACAAGTAATAAATAAAATCTTTTAAGGATTCAAAGGATAATCTTTTCAAAAATTTAATTATTTATATTCTATAATTTATATTATTTCATTTCCCTTTATTTTGTATTGTACATCACGTAAATAAAAATAAATATTATAATTATAAGAATTAATAGTGAATGATGTGCCTTATTTGTTTTAAGTCTTATACTAAAAATATATTCTGTTAATAATATATTGCTGGTTAAGATGCCCTACGATATCTTAGGCTCTATTCCATTTTTTGTCAGTATTTTCCTTTTCCTATCAATTCAGAATTCTAAATACTATAGAATAACTTAAATGTCATATAATTTCTATCACATTTTATTCTAGAAGCGCTGGTAGTTTTTATTATGGTAAAAATACTTTCGAATACTTCCTTTTAGTTAAAGCTAAACATATTTACTTTTATTATCTTAACAACAAGCATCCTTTTTTTGAGATTTTGTCAATAAAATATCTTTCGTTTTCGCTCAAAAATTTCTAGAAATTAATTCCTTAGATATAAAAGATTAGATTATTCCTATTATTTCTTTTTAATATTTTCATTTCACATCAATATATTTTTCTCTGACCTTCTTATAATTTTCCATAGTAATGCCTTGTAAGCATTTTCTGGCTATAAACCTTTATATTAATTAAAGTTTTAATAGAATATCATAAAATATAAATAAAAGTATTTTTTACACAATTAATTATTAAAAATATTACATATTGGAAATTGTGACTAAATTTGCTTGTTTCCATTTTTGGAAGTTTTTAAAATTATATTTTCCAATTATAAATATTAATTTATTTATTCAAATGCTTATAGACTTTTTGCATACATTTTTACTTAAGCTTGATAACTCTTTTTCCCACTGCAATCGTAATCCCGACATGATATTTCATCTACTTTATCACTGGATACTTATGATAATGAAAGAAATTTCATTTTAAAACCTTTCAATTACAAATACTTTACTATCGTGATTAGAATTAGAAATTCTTCAGCACGGTTTGGAATCCATTTAGCCACTTTAAATTTTTAAAAAAAATACTTGATAAAAACAAATAAATCAATTATATTTAGGAATTCTATGCTCTCTATAAAAGAAAAAATATTTGAGTTATTTTATGATTCACATAAAAATGTAATATTGAAATTACGTAAGAAAATAATCAAGTGAGCGCTGTGGTAAATTTATCAATTTACCATAGGTTTAAAAATGTTTATTATTTTATTTTACACGTTACATAAAACTTTCGAGCGTATATATAAAGAAAATTTTAATTTACCATGATAAATTGGCAAATTAACTAATGCATCTCGTGCTGCCATCTAGTAATTAATATAATGTATAAAATACAATTCATAATTGATTATTTTTCTCGATCTATTAAGCAGATTTGCATTCATTCTTTTAATTAAAAATATAAAAATACTAAGATTATATAACAGGAATTACTTTTTCCATATATATATATACTAATTCTCAAAAGGATATATTTCAGTAATTCAAGAAAGTTATAGATTAAATCCATATAAATTCATATGTGTTACATATATATATTTATACAGATTTATATCAATTATATTAAATAGATGCATAAAGAAATTAAATAAAAATATTTAAACATTAAAAACAAAATAAAATTTATAAAAAGAGAATTACATGAATAACTATATGTTGTGTGTTTAAAGCGAAAAGTGTGTATGTGTGAGAGAGAGAGAGAGAGATTTTTTCATATAATTCAATTAGAAAGTCATCATTGAACTGAGGTGCTGCCATCTCTCGGCTATCATCTTTTTCATTATAGTAAACATAGATAAAAAATTTCAAGTGATTGAGACAAGCACATATATTTTAAAATCCATTTTCTATATTTCATTTTATATATGTGTATGTGCAGTCAATTTTTTTAATCCTTAGTTCGAAGGCAATTCTTTTTGTAGAAATTTGTTATTCTCATTAAATAGACCCCAAGAAACAATGGGAAAAGATTTGGTGCCTCTTTGGCAGAATTTAAGCCACTTTTCTTGTTCGATGTGATTTTATTGACATATGCACAAAACTAATAGTGAAACAAAATTCTAAAAAAATAATTTTAAAAAGAAAAATGCTATAGAAAACTGTATATGCAGAAATCATATATTTCAATATGAAATAAAGATAATGAGCCTTTAATCAGTATTATTCAAAATTCATAAATTTAATAACTTGCATATAAATATTAAAAGATTAAATTTTCCCACATTTCGTTGTAATAAGTTTGAGTTATGAAATGATAAAATAAAAAATAAAGATGTGGTTTTAAAAATCGACAATAATCACCATTTATCTTCTATGATCACAAGTTATTTTTACTCACAGCTAAATTTTACAAAAAATTTCTGATGTAAAGTTATTAATGAATACTTTCGTGCAGCTAAGAAACAAAAATTAGTTACATCACTGTTACTTCCTTTTGAAATCAGGTTTGTAATGAAAATATAGAAATATTTTAGATGAAATCATATTCATACACGTTCTGGAAGACGAAATAAGAAAACTAATGCATGTCACTTGTTTTATTACCCACGCGCTTTTAACTCTTTCTTAATCATTCCGATACTTCAAAATACATTTTTATAAAATTTATTTTAATTTTACATATGTATTTAAATTATGTATGTGTATGTATGTTTCTAATTTAAATTATGTTTCTAATTAAATTATGTATGTATGTTTAAGGTTGGAAACATTTTAATCAAACGGAATTCTCAATAATTTGGTTGCCAACAGATTGTTTCATACCTAATATAAATACAGATTAAAAAATATTAAGATATAAATTTATTATAAAACGTTGTACACTATTAAGATTTGTCACATCTATGAATTTTGATTGAAAAAAGACAAATTCACTGAAGCAATTTACAATAGTTCAAAACTTCACACAAATTGTACAATCTACAAAACTTTTTTATATATACAGCTTTATAGTAAATCATTATCATTAGGTTATTAAACTTAATCTGGTTTGAGCTTTTTTGAGGCAAGAAGGTATATATAGACTTTGCTTATCATCATGAAGATTCTAAAGAAATCTCGAAATTATACACAAGAAAAACTTTCTGAAACATTTAGACTACATTGCCAAATATCACAGCATGCGACATTCTGTGCCAAATATAATAATAGCTTTGAAGGTTTTTCTTTTTGTTTCTTTATGGTTAACTGATTTAAAACAAGCCCAAATCCTGGTTTATCCTCTCAGATCTTATATTTATATATTTTAATTTCTTTCGACAACTTGATTTTAAGAGGAAATTTTTTGACATTAAAATATAAACAAATGATAAAGATTTATTAATTTCTTAAATTTTGTACTCTATACCAAAAGTAGCAATTTCAATTGTTACAGCAGCCCACTTAATACAAATGTATGAATATTTGTATTCAATAAGTTAAAAGGAGTGGGTAGCAAAGGCTGTGAGTGTAGGATGTAAATGCAAAAAAAAACATCCATCATCTCAAAATCTAAAACAGCTTTAATCGAGACTTCCTGATGGTGCACTCATCTAGACATGTCAGGATCGTCAGTTAACCCAATATAAAAAGACACAAACTAGAATTTAAATTGTTAATGTGAGTATAGAGTATTTATATACTTTACATTATCTTTATATATATTTTAGTATTGCTCCAATTTTTATGTAGCAACTTTAGGTATCAAATTCTAACTCATTTCTAAAAGAGGTACATGGCATATAAGCTAACACCTTATTACAAAATTAGACCGATAAGTTTTTATTAATATTTTAATCAGCATGTTATGTTTTGCTGTAAATAACGAGTTTTGTCATGTTTTGCTATTCTTGTACTTTACATTATTATTACGAAAAATAGCAATATTATGTTTTAAAAGGTATTATTAGAAAAAGATTTAACTTTAAGTTTATTTATTCTGAAATGATTTTTTTAAAGGTTTTCCCTTATATTATTCACAATAATTATATTAGTTTCTTTTCTTTTCTATCAATGGGCATTGGGTTACTAACCTTTCGCCACAAGGCCAGAAACTTTTATTCATTTATCGTTACCTGGTGGACACATGTGAACCAAGTCACGATAGCAAGAAGCATTCCCAAGGTCACAAAACTGCAAACCTATAAAATGGACTATATTTATTTATTATTGCAGAAAAAAAAAGAAAACGCAGAGAAAGGCACATACATGGCAGAACTGTAATTCGAACCTGGTATCAACAGACTATGAGTCAGGAATACTAAGACTCAGCCATAAATTAAATACTTTACATTTATATACATTGCATATATGTATCTAAATCTTTCAAATAATCATTCGCTTTGGCTGACCATTTTTGAGTTGACATAATTTGTCTAATTAACATGTCTTCTTTGTAACCATTATGCAGGATTCATGGAAAGATATTGACGCCCGGAAATAAGTTAAAGAACTTATCCTCATGACTGAGTAGTTGGAGAATAATTTTGCAGAAAACGGGCCCTTGGCCGAAATTATGACAAAGGAAGAGTTTATAATTTTCTGCAATTACTTTTTCAATTTTGTCTTCTGTTGCACGAAAGCAAACACAAGAAATACACTTTCTTTCTTGGATTTTAACATTGTAAAAAAGTATCAATCGCCCTCTCGTTATGCCCGCTGTTTAAACTAAGTGATTGATAATTTATCGTCTTATAAATTCTTTTTATGCTTCAGTACCACTTTATTGGGCTGTTCGTCAACCAATGGCAGAGATGCTGAAGATGGGCGTAAGATAAAAAAAATAATAAAATAAATAAACATTGTTATAATTTATCGTTAGTAAGAGATTCCACTTGTCAGCTGAAATATTAAATCTTCACAAGGGAGTGTTAACAAGTAGACAGTCAATCTGGAAACTTCGTTAAATCAACTAATTTAGAATGGTTTTCTTTCTTTTGAACTAGTAGTGGTTAATAGTGATTTTTCAATATATATAAATTATTAAAGATAATTCATTCATTATTAAAGTAAATCGTTTCTATACTTCAATCACTAATGTATTTTGGAGAAACTAATTACATTAAACTTAACAAAACAACTGGGTCTATATTTTATTCAAGAAATTTGAATTCGATAATGTGGTGAGTTTCTCACTTCATAAAATCAGAAGCTAATTTTCCTCAAGGAAAAAATTAAATAAATATTAAAATGTTCAAACTTTTAGATGATTGAGTAAAAGATACAAAATTAAAGAACCGATTGAAGATAGTGAATGATCACTAGCACACTTCCCTATACCTATAGCCCAACGTTGGGTTCCATCAATTTCAAGAAGTTATTGATAAAGGTGCTTCTCGTATTTACTACATGAAAAGGAATGTCTATAAATCGATGTTATTAACACAATAAAATTCAGCTAGGTATAAAAAGTATTGCGAAAACAATTGCTTCCTTTTTTGCATAAAAAAGTAAAGCACACGAGATAGAAGAAATAGCAAAGGTTGAACATGTTGCCTCCACAATGTGATAATACACAATCCAGTCATATTAATGTGATCACAACGTACTTTCGATGTCGATATTATATAACCAATCACAGAAAACAGGTGTCAGCACAGTACAGTGCATTCGTTTGTAGATGAAGGGTTGTCGGCTTCAGAAAACATTCGAATCGTAGGCGATTTTTCCGAAGTCCTAAAGGGCATGATCACTGGCTGTCAAGACAAAGGCGGAAGCATTTTCAAAACGGCTAAGCTTGTGAACGGTTCGCATGCTGCCGTGGTAAAAATATATCACGCATGGCGAAATGAAATTGTCCAAAATCAGCGGCATGGCAAATGTGATACCCCACGATATTTGCCTCTCATCGATGACACAGGTGAACGACGACTGAGGAGATGCGTTTGGACGAATAGAGGTGCTAACAGTTGAGCAACTGACAACTAAGGGGCTATCAACAGTGTCTCCCAAACTACTGTTCAGCGAACGTTACTGCGCCTCCGAAGCAGACGCATGGTTCAAGCACCTATGCTGACTCCTGTTCATCGGCAACAAAGGCTGGAATTTACATGCGAATACCAAAACTAGACATCCATTGAGTAGCGTCTTCCGATGAACACGTTTCATGCTCCATCGGACATCATCGTAAACGACATGAAACCTCTGAAAGCCAATACCCCGAAACCATTGCCGAAACGGTCCTGGCATTCTCTGGATGCAGTCATTATTGAGGAAGACACGGTGGATCAATACATGTACGCATCTTTCCTTGCGGACCCTGTCTACCCTTATATGCACAGAGTTTTTCATCAGGATGATACCTACCAAAAGGACTACTCGAGCTGTTATACAGCTGGCAGTGTATATTTGGGGATTTGAAGAGCAACAGAATGAATTTATCGTTCTCACTGGCCAGCACATTGACTTGACTTAAACAAAATTGAGAATAAATGAGGATACCTGGATAGGTATGGATTCTCAACAGTTTTATCTAGCGTAGCCTGGCCACAACACTAAAGTTGGCATGGCTTAATTTCCAAGTGAACACCGTCAAGAACTCAATTTACTTTCTGATACGCTTCGCCGCAGTCCGCTCTACGACCGGTAATCATATTAATATGATTGGAAGATTACATAAAAATTGGAATTAATGAGTTGGATTTTAGCTTTTAAAAAGCCTTAAAATAATGTTTTTCCATGCTGCATCCATCACTGTTTAAAGATTCGCGCGCGCACGTGATCTTAAAGAAAAATTATATACTTTTCTTGCTAAATTTACGAAAATGAAATATAAATAGACCTTGTTCGCACAATTACATTCACAAGCTCGTAGTGATCACTTATGTACTTTTTGTGTATGTGCCAACTTCTGAATAAACCACATCGTTCAAAACAGTTTGTCTTATCTGCAAAAATGTTCATCTTAAGATACTAACAATTTAGTAAATAAAAATTTGGCATACGATGCATTTTTTTTTCTACATATAGCAATTTTAAAGAACTAATACAAATAAATAGGGTTTTGGTATCAATATTTCATTTTCAAGACATTAGAATTGCATAAAAAAGAAATGCTCCTCAAAATATTGACATGATGCTATTATTTGAAATTTCATCCTGGCACAATTCTATCAATTAAAAGCAAACTATTGTTAGAAAATTTATGTTATTGACTTAGTGTTGATGCTTAGAAGAAAAATTTAACTCTCGCAGACGAAAACATGTTTCTTACTAAATTACTTTTTACTCAAAAACACTTAATTTCTTAAAAATAGTGAAAATCTAGGTTAATTTTTGCTTTATCTCAAGCTTGTATAAAATTTAAAATAAACTGATAAGCCCTTCTCTTCAATACTTTCTTGAACTCAGCAATGTTATAAAATGTCTAGAAGTATTACAACTTACAAAAGCCTAAAAAAACTTCCCTTCTTTCTTTGGAATATTCACAGAGTAATTGAATTTAAGATCTTTTTCAGCCAGGGTAAAACTACAAAGATGAATGACAGATGGGAACTGAAATATGAAATAATACAATTTGATATTTTTAAAAAAGCTTTTTAGGAAAAGAAAAGGCACAATACAATAATTCATAAGTTTGCATTCTACTAGCTTAGAAAGAAAGTATTGAGCAAAATTGCTTGGTTGAAAACTAGATCAAAACAATTCAACAATCAAGTTAGCTGGTAAGAACATCAAAAGACGTTGCAATAATAACCAGAAACATGTATGCAATATTATGTTCAAATTTTCTATTTTTGAAAGAATGCAGCAGGAAAATCTTAAGTAAGACTGAAGCTTTTGTATTGCTATAGTATCAAACATTGAAAATCGAAATAATTAAGACATGGTATTTCTTATGAAAGAAATCAGAATTTTTTATTCCTTAAATAATAATTTAAGTCTTTCCACTATTTTTAATATTTTAGGAGATATAATTCGCTTCATATAACATAACTTATTTTACAATAGCAACTTGTGACAATATTAAAACCGTCAGTTTTTTACATTCCTTCAGTTTTCAATAATAGCCATGCCAGTAAAGCCATAAGACAAGTATCAAAAGATATTAAAAATAACTTAGAAATTTCACTAAGGCATAATATTTCTGTTACTTTCATACTGAAATTCTAAATTTACATCACAGAATATACTCCAAGAAGCTTAATTTATAAAAAGATATTTTCTACCCCCTACTCTTTTCTAATGCCTAGCCAAAACTAAGGAATTTCACACTCAGTACATCAAAAGGCAGAAAATATAACAAGTAATACAGTAAGTCACTGATTGAGTGTGCTATGATTGCTCCAAATAATTTAGAATAATAATTTAGTTGGATCTATATAATTTAGAAGCAGAAGATGTCCTTAAAATCAATATACAAATTAATAAAATGTATAGAAAAAATTTTAACATCTTGACCAAAAACACCCTCCTCCCCCCACACACAAAGAAAATACTGATAATCATTTTTTATCATTCAATAAAATCTAATGTTTTTTGTCATTCATATTAATGTGAAAATTTTGTAACAAAATGTAAAACACTAAAATAATAAATCAGGAAACGAATAACCATAAACTCAAGTTTAATCATCCAAGCTAGATACAACATATTTGAGAAGATGTTTCATTCATACCAATAAATACATGCTTCATTTTATATGTAAATAAACAAAATCGCTCTCAGGACACTAAGGCTTTAGATTTTACATTAAACATATTTTCATCACAAAAGATAAAATTTACAACTTTTCCCAATATTTTTCTACACTATTCTTGCACATAAGAGAAAAAAACTTAAAAATATCACTGAGATACATATTTGAATATTACTAAATTGAAGAAATTCACAGGTAAAATATGGAAAATGAATGCATTTTGAATCATTGTATGAAATACTATGTGTGAGTTCATAAGTAGTGGGATGTAGAATAATTACAAACATAATGCAAAATCCTGGAAAATGACATACAATTAACAATCTAATAAATTTAGTGTCAGATTAAAAATACCAACAACTTTCAACAATAAATTTACTTATTTTGTTTAACATTCAACATTCTGATAATCTTTCACAAAATTAACAAGGTTTTACAACATTTAAGAGCAAATTCAACATAAAGCACCCATACATCAATATTTTACCCCACATTTTTCTTTTCACTCTAAACATTAACACATTCAAAAATAGGGAAAAAATGAATTTGTACTTTAAAGTTTTTTTTTTTTTTAAATTCTTTTTAAGAGTATGTGTAATTATATATATATATATATATATATATATATATTATATATATATATATATAAACAAAGAGACCAGCTCCTACAAATGCGAATAATTTAGCTTTTAAGCGCTTATAATAACTTAAAAAGAAAACTTGAACAAGGTCATACTCTTAAAGTGAATTACATATTAAAAGATTAGAGAATAATCTTCAATTTCTTTTTTAAAAGAAGTAACACTTAAATTTCTAAGTTATAATCAATCTGGAAATAAATAAAAGTAATAATTTCTAGCATTTATAGAAAATCTAACACAATACATATACTTTAAATGAAAAGTAAATAAATTTAACAAATATTAAACACTTAATAAGGCAACATAATTGATTAAATAGTTTAATTTAAACTTCATATTATTTTCATGTTTTAAAATCAAATAAAAAAACTAAAATTTACAAATGATTTTTGCTACTTATACATTGCGATAAAATGTATTTAAATATTACAATTATATTTGTTTTTAATTAGCTAGAATACTATGCCTCCTAATAAAATGAAACTAATTACTAAGATAATCCAAGAAATTCATGAAGTACCCTATTCTTGTACAGGTCAGCCTAAAACTGAATACATTTTTTCCCCTTATATTTACAGATTATATACTTTCAAAAAAATTCTACATACATCTCTTTTTATTTCACATAAAATATTGAGGTAAAGTGAGAACAAAATTTTTAAAAATGTTTGTTAATATTTAAATAACATTTCCATATAATTATGTAATTTTTATTTATTAATCTAACACATTTGCTTATGAATAAATAATGATAGTTTATTTCTTATATGAAGTCTTTAACAAAAGTTAACAAAAAGCATCATAGTATTTTTTTTTATATAAATTTAAGTCACATTTTTTATTAGTTATTATCAACTACTAACACTAGTACTAACTTCATTAAATTTATTCACTGTTTAAAAATGGTGATGAGATATCTATAAAATTGAATTTAAAAATTATATTTTGTACTCAAAATAAATTCCTAATTATTTCAAAGTAACATTTTCACATCTATAAAATTGCTATCACATAAAATTAATATATCAGAATTATGTAACATTTATAAAACATTGAAAAAATCAATAATAGAATAAAGATCGAGTAGCAAATTTTTATCTGTGCTTAACATTATAAACTATTACTTTTAGAGCTACTTAGATTCAAAATCTTAAAATATGGTTAATAAATAGTACATGTTTTATATACCACTCTTAAAAAATATTTCTATGAATCTACATTTTATATAGCACAAAGTTTAATAAATTTCCCAGGAAGGAAATTTCAATTGCATATTACATTTAGTGTACAAATGGTGTTAAAATATGTGATTTAAGTGACTGTGCATATAGTAATTTGTAGGTGAAGACTTTGTTTAATTCTAATTTTTAAAATCTGAATATTTTAAACAATAATACAAATGGAAGCTGGTAGCTATAATTGTTTTTAAATGATAAAAATACAAAGCATATTTTGCATTTCTTAAAGAATAATAACTAGTGCAAATAATAAAGACTAAAACAGAATTATATTATACTATTTTTTTAAAAAAAAAGTAAACGATCGATTGTCAAGCTGCATTTCCAAAGCAATACTGTTAAACATCAATAGAAAGAAAATATCAATTAAAACTATTTTTTGAATTACAAGCATAAATTATTTAAAGCAACTTTTTAAATACTATACAAAGCTTAAATACACTTAAATAGTGATTACAAAGGCATTTTGAATATCTATTAAAATTGCATATAAGTGATCACTATTCCATAAGTGTGTTAAAATCTACAAGCAATTTCTACACTTAAAAAACACAGCAGCAGCACACACCATTTTCTTAAACGTTTATAGCTTTTTACTTAAGTTCATTTTGATAGAATTAATGTAAAATATACATACTTTAAAACTGAGCGCTTTCAATGTTAACTATTCTTATTATTAGAATTTCACAATGAATCGCATGTTAGCTAATAAAATATAAGTATTTGTTATTAAATTCCATTTTAATTTTTTAAAACAATAATTTTACACATCTATTTACTCTTTACACAGTTAGTTATTTTTTGTACAGTTTATCTTTCATATGTATCACAGAAATGTCAGTTTATTACTTTTTAAAAGTTAGATTAAAATTATTTAAGCAAATTCATGAGGATAGATTCACTACTTTACATTTCATTAATATTAATGTATTTATCTTGAATTAATTACCTTTTAATTATTAAAAACAATAAAATTTAACAAATGAATCACATTGAAGATTCTCATAACAATCTAAAATAACATGGGTGATAAATCCCGTTTACAAAGGCAAATCAAGTGAAGATCAAAGAGAGAGGTTCTTAAAAACTTTCATAAACCCAATTAAAATGACTTGACAAAAACGTTTTCTTTGAAAATTTCTTCAATATTAGAACAAAATTTTAATATTTCATTAAAATAATTTTTTTGCAAAAGAAATTTTCTGTTGTTAAATACAACAAATCTTAACAAAGGAATCATTTTTATAACACCTACAAATAACATGGCTAATTGATCAAATAACAATGTGAAATAAAGTGCACAAGAATAAATGCTTAAGTATTTGTATAACAAAATGGGAGAAAATATTTTGGTATAATATAGAAGGAACTTGAAATGGAATGATTCATGAAACTTGTATCATGCTATGGCGATAATTACAATGTGCAGATGAAAGAGTAGATTTTTTTGCTCCAGATTCCAGGTGCAATGTATCTGGGCAAGAATCATGTGAAAAACTAGGATTCAGGGAATACTCTGCATAATCTATACTGCTGCAACTGTAGCGGTTTCTGCATTTATCTTTACTGAATTTAGATTTGGATTTCCGCAGCTTCACATGAGAAGTGATGGATACAGTTTTATCAATATTTGTACTTTGCAGTGAAGAAGATTCTGTACTCAGCATTCCTGGGCATGATTGTGCTCTGTAAAGTATTTGAGTTTTACCACAATCTGAAACATCTGGTGTATGGTGAAAAGTATTCTCTCCATCAGGATACTGTAAAATTCTTTCATACTTTGAAGATTGTAGTTTGGCTTTAAAAGAAAAAATTTTTTTAAATAAACAATATATTTTTTGTTAAAAACTTTCTTTAAAGATCAATTAAAAAATGTTTGCTCTACCTAATTTATAGAAAACAAATTTTTAAACATAATTTAAAAAGAATTCATAATTCATTAAATAAAAAGGAAAACATTATTATAAGTTCATAAAGTAACCTTCTTGTAAGGTTTGCTTTATGAATTACTCAGTGTATTGATAAAAATTTACAAAGAGAACAATTTAATTCATGACAACTATAAAAAAAGGTAAAATATCAAAACTGATGTGGAATCGCTCATTTGGCAAATCTTAAGATTTGAAAAATAATTCTGAGCATTTTAGATAAGATTCTAAAGGCACAATTTCAAGATTTCTCTGGAATTTTCAGGGTAGGCATAAATTATTACAGTAGGTGATTGGTTAGCAAACACTCTGTTACAAGACTATGTTAGTTATCTGAATTGTTCCTTACCCTATCATCCATTCACCATAAATTATTCTGTAAAATCGATTAATTTGTTTTGATGACCCTAAAAATTGAATTTAAAAAAAAAAGAATGTATAGCTTCTGAGTAAGTATATTAAACAAGAATGTCTTGTATACGGGATGGTGAATAAACGAGGTTGAGGGACTCCAAATGAAATCTGTTTACATTCAAAACTGAAGGTCTAATAAGGCTATTCTATACAGTCCTCTAATTAAAGTTCTATAAAAAAATTTTTTCAATACATAACTTAAAAGTTAAACAACATAATTAAAGAGAGATTAAAAGCGATATTTGCTCTGCTGGTTTTAGTAACTCTGCACATTATGTTCTGAGAGCCAAGAAGTGTTTGTAAGAATTCATTTTAGTTCGCTATCAGAACATAAAAATCTTTTGTGAAAGTGTTCATACTCCAATTTGTTCACAGTTTGAATTGTTCGTTAACCAATCACCCACGATAGACATATTTTAGATTGGTTAAAATAATATTGAAAGCTATATGATGCTTTGTTATAAACGTGTAATATGTTCATAACAAAGCATAATGCTTAGTTAAAAACATGTAAGCATTGTTATAATCTAAAGATTGATATATTGACCTTTCAAACTATTAGCCTTACTATCATGGCTAACATAAAACTATTGGTACTTCCCATATATTTTTGAATTTATAGAATAATGCAATGTATATTCAGCTATTGTGAGTGCTTATAATTCAGGGAGCTCAATTGACTTACCAATAAAAAGGTAGTGTGTGAGTGTGTATGTGTATTAAAAATATATATATATATTAAAAATATCTGTATTAAAAATATATACCGCAGTATTAATGTAAACTTATGATAAAATTATCCTACTGGTAAGAAAATATAGAATAGTTTAATATAAATGATGGCTAAACAAACTTGGGTTATTTATATTCTAATTATATATTCACAATTTTATTACATGTATTTTTGAATTATATTTTAGTTTTCTTGATAAAATGACATACTATACAGTTTTTCAGATTTTGTGAAGTTCTTCAAGGCAAAACTATTTGCAATTGGACCTTTTTTTTTTAATGACTCATTTACAGGAATGTCGCCTTCTTTCCTGAAGTTACTTTTAATTCAAGAATTGCATACAGTATTTACAGAAAATAATAGATATCATTAATTGCTCCCAGAAAATGAAAATGTTTCAATAAATATTTCAAAAAAAATCTTATAAATTATGTTTACTCATAGTAAATTCAATTTGATAAAATAGAAATACAAATACACTTACCATTTCCTGCTGAATAATCTTTCTGTAATTGATGTCTAGTTGAACAGGACTTGTAAGGATCGAACTTTGGATAGAATGAGACTGACTCTCCATATGAATCACTTCCAGACTTGCTGCGTTGTAAGATACCATCATCTGAGGGAACTGAAGGATAATCATCATCCATGGAGATGTCAGTCTCTCTTTCACAAGAGCTTGTAAAATCATTCCAGCTATCGGCATAGTCAGATCCCTCACTACCCAATCCAGAAGTGCTTACTGAATCAGATCTGTTATAAGACTTTGAATCAAATTCAAAAAACGGCAATTCGTTAGGCGTTGGTAAATCAGAAGATACTATTACACCACCCCTCAAGTTTTCAAGTCTATCTGAAAAATGAAGATCTGCATAAGAGTTGTTCCTTTTGCTTTCTGTTTTTTTAGGAATTGACAAGACACTAGGACATGTGGCACTATTTTTAATTTGACTTTCATCTTTGGTGTGATTTTTATTGTTTTTCCAACTCTGCAGAGAGTTAGATGTTTGACAAGGCATGAAGTTTAAATCTTTTAAGCTAGAGACAGGTAGGCACTTAATGTTTATAGAAGGAGCAGCAGATTGCTTGCTTGGAATGTGATTACAAGTGCTCATATTTTTTTCAATCTTTCTGAATGATTTTAAGTTTTCCTTTAAGTCAAAGCTTTCACGAGTTACTTCTGCATCATCTGCATATTTTACACAAAAACTACGCGAAATCTGGCGCTGAGAGGAACAAAATGCAGTGTTTTCAAAGAAATCACAATAGTTTTTACTGTAGCTCTGCTTGCATGATAGACTAGATGAATTAAATATTGGTGCTGTAGAGGATTCTGATTTTAATGTTAAAATGGATTCTTGTTGCAGTTGTTTTTCAAATTCTAGTAATTGTCCCAAGAAGTTGAAATTAGGGGACACTGTAGGTCTTTTCTCTTTTACATACCTAAAAAACCAGATAAGTATTCATGTTAAAAATATTAACACATATGAACTAGCAACTTATTTCATGAAAAATCTAAAACCACATTTTGAGTTAGTCTATTTTCTAATTATACAGTTAGTGTTTTATTTAATGCAAAAACAAATTACTTATTTAGATAAAGCTATTTTTTTAATAAGACATCCTTACACATAACAGTATAATCAAAAATAAATATAACAAATTTCTGATATCATGTTGAATAGTTAGTTACAGGAAAGATTTTTCCACTATTTACAATCACATGGGCATTGGTACAAAATTTTTTTCACAAGATCACACGCTTCCATTATGCTTTTTCTAAGACTTCATTCAATTCTTACAATCAATTAAAACAATGATTCAGTCTTTTCCTCAACATACAAAATAATACAGAAAGGATGAAACTTTTAAATTATATATATATCACAGAAATAGATTGCAGGGATGTAATTGAGCGAGAGTCAAGAATTCAAACCAAAAATTCATTTATTTTTAAATTGTTTAGAAACAAATTTCTTACTTTACAGCTGTTTGGAATGATTCAAAATTCTAATAAACTTTAAATAAATGATTGTAAAATTTCTAAATGCATTATTAGCTTACAATAATATTCTAAGCATCCAGAAGCAATTAAACCAGCCAAAGGCTATAGAATTAGAAATTTTATTACAAGAATATTATTTAACAACTTGTGCTGGAAAAACGTGCAATGCACGTTGTAATACTTTTGTCACAGAATTGCCAACAACATGGTACGTACGCCATCATCATATATATATAAAACGATTAAATATGTAACAGCGAGTACTCTGGAATGTTCCGGTACATGCATTGGTGAATTGTTTAACAAAACTAGAAAAACTCCACAAATCCAAAAATCATATTAAATAATATAAAGCCATAATATAAGAATAATTGTATGAATAACCAGCTTCATTTACCAATTTATACAAAAAGCCAGAATATTTTGTTAAAGAAACAAGAAATTACAGTTTATGCAAGAAAATTTTAGGGGGGGGGGAGAGAAAGAAAAGGCATAATTATCAAATTAATTATTATTGATTTAGTTCTTCCTTTTTCTATTATTCACAAAAGCAAATTTTTTTCATGCATTCTCATGAGCAAGAATATTAATGGCAATATTTTTCAAACAAATTATAATTAAATAAACTAAATAAAGTTCAACATTTAAAAGAAAAAAAAAAAAGGAATTATTTAAAAATCAATACCTCAAAGAATTCCACTTAATAATTTGAATTTTAATTTTTACTTTATTCTGTTGTCACCTTTCAGAATTATAAAACAGCATTTGTCTATATAGTTTTTTAATTTGTCGCTTAGCTCAACAGTCACTGTTTGTACTCCAGGGCTAATTAGTCCAGAGCTTACAGTTAAAAGCTAATCCCAAACCATTACAAGCATTCAAACCCACAAACTGTAGAACAAAAATCAAGAGCTTTAACCATTTGCCACCAACTCAATTAAGAGCATTTGTATTCATAATATGACACATAGCAAAAACCAAAGCATTGGCACTTCAAATTTGAATAAACACTTAATTTAAGAAAATAGTGGTTATTAACAATACTTATAGAAGAAATGCTTCAATTTAAAAACTATTCAACTTTATTTGAATGAATTTATTAATTGAGTCAATATGTTAAATAGTTTTTTTCATATATTTTTTATAAATAATTCATAAATAAACTTTAAAATAACACAGAATTGCTGCTAAAATGAACATTTCCTTTACTTGTATTAGATTTGAATACTGAGAAAATATCAAATAAAATACTGTAATTATGTAAGCATCTGAACTTATTAAAATAAAACTTCTAAATAATATTAATTTCATTTTATTTTAGCATATATATATTCTTAAAAGACTTTCAAAAGAACTGGGAATTCTCAAACAAAATATTTTACAAAAGTATCAATTTTTAGATCATTAATTCAGTAATTACCATTGAATAATATTTTATGATTAACTAATAAAAATCAAGAAGCAAACGGACAAAAACATTGCACTTGCTGTAATTTAGCAGTCGTAATGATACATAATAAATAAATATAAGTATTTCTAAACCAAATGACTTGAATACCAAAAGAAAAAGATACTTGTATCCAAAAGATATCCAAAATTTACCTATAAGCTTCATCAGAAGTCATTCTGAGATTTTTCATAACATATGCTATTGCTACAGTTGCTGATCTGGAGATCCCAGCTAGACAATGGATAAGAACACAACCACCAGATTCTCTTGCTTTATCTAAAGCAAGAAAATGAATTTAATTTGCTATTTAACACAACCAATGAAGCTAAAGAGGAACTACATTATTAAAATGTTCTTTTTACAATGTACTGTTATATTATTTAAATTTAAAAAAAAATTGTTATATAATTTAGATTAAACATTTACTTAAGGCAACAGTAGAATTCTATTAAATTGTCATAATTCTTTATTTCAAAATAATAATTTCAAATTTGTAAAAATTACACAAAAATTCAATAGCAGTTTACAAATTCATTCCATTATCGGTATCTGGTTGAGAGGGAAAAAAGTGGAAATGTTTAAATAAAAATGACTCAACTAGTATGTCAGTTAATATAATTTAATCAACATTTCTAAAGTAATACTTTAATAGTATTAACAAAAGCAAGCAAACACACCTAAATACAAATAAAAAAATGTAAATCTTCATAAGCGTCAAGCTTATTAATAAAATAATTGTTTATAAATAGCGATGATAACTGAGAAGTCTTATTTGTAACTTATTATTAACAAAAGAGATTTAAAGTTTTTAATAAATAATATTTTAGACTTTTCTTCCCATTTGTTGACCTTGATTCATATAAGTAATTCTGTATAACATTAACAAATTTTAACCTTTCCATTATTCTGATTACATTACTGAGTGGGGGATTTAATTTCATTATTCAACAAGATGCTGCTTTTATTAACTAGTTTATTTAACAAACCTCTACAAATAGCAAATTGCATAAGTTTGCTGTTAGTAGAGAAAACTTTTCACTTAATACTTGAGTACTTCTTAAATATTTAACAAATTCTGCAAGTAAAGTTTGTACAAAGACTAGGTATAACTCCAAAAACCAATTTTCCTCTCCTACAACTTGTAAATGGTAAAATATCATTTTTCTAAATATTAGAACAATGTTAAGGATAGCTAATTTA
>JAPDSC010147937.1:27437-38039 GCA_026290005.1 Latrodectus geometricus
TATATAAATTTATAGTAAATCAAAATTTAATTTTCTTTCTTTACATATGAATAAGAAAACACAAAAACCTTTGGAATTTAATTGTTAGCATAACTTCAGTCAGCATTGTAATTAATTTCTGTAATCATAACTGATTTTATTATAATTTAAAACTAAATCAATCTTAACCAATTACCTACTAAAAATTATTCAAGCATGAATATTTTTAATATATGAATTTGAAAAAACTAAAATCATTTGTAATATCCATTTATAAGCAGTTTTCAACTTAATTAAATGAAATTTCTAGATTTGCTCCTCCAAAGTTAATTTTTTTCTTAAAATCTTTTCCATTAAAATCATTTTTAAAACCAATAATAATATAAAATATTAATGAAAATAATGCCTGTGAAGATTAAGGTATTTTTAAAATTTTCACAGTATATCAAAAAAAATTTCCTCAGAAAATAAAAACTTTTTCAAGAATTTAAATTAATAAAACATAAATTATTAAATCTAACCAATTCTGCAACAACTATGTTAACAATAAAATTTAACCATAAAATAAAAGTAGCTTAAAAAATACAAGTATTGACTGTAATTAAACACTATGTTAAAAATTTATGGAAAGCTATGCATTCTTTAATTATCCAGTTGCTAGTAAAATTATCAACAGCAAAATATTACTGACAAGATTAAATTCATAAACCAAATTAACTTAAAATCTTATTTTGAATGATGAATGAAATCTTAATTGTTTTCTTCTCTCTTATATAAAAAATTTTAAAATACATAAAATAAATCATTGATGCTGATTTACTTATTATTACTTGCTTTCCTACAGAAAAATACTTAGATTACTTTTCTGATATTCAATTAAATTCTCACTTTTTTTTTTTTTTTTTTCCAAATTTTTAAATTGTAGAATGCACATCATTAGAGGCTAAAATGTTCATTCATTCAAACTGAAAATTTACAAAATCTCAGTAAAAATGACACAAACTTATAGTTATAAATCAATAGAAAATTTGTAATTATAAAACATAATTTAAAAATAATATATTTAAATATTATTTGCTTTTGATGAAATTAATATGGTTAAGTTAATCATAAAATATGCAAAAACATGGTCACTTTATAATTATGAAATGTCAAAAAAGTGGTCTAAAATTACCATATTTTTTAATTTTATGGGAAACCAAAAGGACAGCCATTAACATTTAAAAAAAATATAAAAAGAAAACTAATACTTAAGACAAGGTTATTACAATTAGAATAAACGTCTCAATGAAAAATTCTAGTTTCAAACAAAATTATTCTTTTAACATAACACTAAATAAAGTCTGAAATTCACAACATATTTATAAAATAATGAATGCCTAATTTCCATTCATATGAAATTAAATTATAAACCTGATTAGCAAAATTAAGTAAAAAGACAAAAAAGTTAACATCTAACTTTGTTTACACCTACATTTTACCAAATAAATTTATTATATTTTTTTATAATGGAGAAAGTTTATTTCACATTATAAAATAAAAAATATTATTTTAGAATGGAATAAACAGAAGAGTTTATTAGTGAAAATTTAGGTTATTCTTCACGTAGGAATGCAAAAGCGTGGCATTCGCATTTTTATGAGGGAGGGGGGGGGGACATCGCCACAATATACGTCACGAAAAAACAAAAAAATTGTGATTAAAAAAAAACGTCTGTTATCACTTAACGATTCTCTACTGACGTCAGCACTGGTTGAGTCCAGATGGAACCAGCATAATCATACAATCAGATTTTTTGATTTCTCAGCGATGCAATAGCATGCAGAAGCGTTCTCATTCAAAGAACGAAGTGATCTATAACGCTCACGACACGCAAAGATGTTTAAGCGTGCAAATTGAAGAGATGAAAGATTAAATTATTTCAACAGGCCCAAGAAAGAAAATAAGTCTAAGATGCTTCCTCGTAACATTCCATTGATAAACTGTAAATAACATTCCGAACTTATGCGTACGTGTGTCTCAATTCAAGAAACAAATTCATATTAAAATATAATAGAATAATCAGGAAAAGAGAATTTCTGAAAAATACAGATTCGTAAATTCCCATTTCTAATAATTATTTCATTTGTATTTTTTGGCGTGATTGATTATTCTTGCATTAAAAACGAGTAATAACTGTGTTTCAGAATTTCAAGATTCATACGAACAGGATCAAAGTAAACATTAATTTTAATATAAAATGCATTCGTTTATAAACAATAAAATTATCTAGGTACAATTTACCGCATAAGATATAAACATACTAATTTCTATAATTTCCTCTTTCTTCTTTTAATTTTTCTAAATCATAGATAAATTTTCGCTTTCCTTTTTTGAAATTGCTATAATCTGAAAAGATAAGTTCACACAATATCTAAAGTTATTTTACTTTTAAGTAACCTTAACTAAAGTGGTTTTACCTTAAAGTACTTGGTTTAAATACGAACAGGATCACCAGATAAATCAGAATTTTAAGAACTAAAATGGAATTAGAATATACTCGTAAGGTATAAATATTATTAAATGACTATCTTTTTTAATTAAGAATGAGATTGATTCAACATTTAAGGCAGTGAATAGTAACTGTTTTTAATATCTCAAATTTAAGAATTAAATAAGCATTAATTCACACAAATTACAAAAAAAAAGAACTTTCATTCAATAATAGATTTTTTTTCATGGAAGTAGAAAAATTTCCAATAATCTGATAGTTTCGAATAATTTCTATAATAATTTATAATAATAATTTTGAACGTTTGCGGCTAAAACGAAAATTCGATCCTAAAGTTTCGAATACGGATGAAATTTCTCCCTTTTTCTTTAATGATTCGTAATACAATTTAAAATCAAAAATAAATGTCATACTTATAATATAGTTTAAAAAAAAAAAAGCATTTAAAATTTTTTTATAGGTCATAGAACCAAAATTTAATAATTATATAAATAATGTCGGATAAATCACGTGACCATCAATTCGAGTGAAGAGGTCAAGTATTTGTGGATATTGGTAAACAAAACAAAAAAAAGGAACAAGATAAAATGAAAGTGCTATTGCAACTTGTCGACACTCTTCTCATTCCGACCATCCAGAAAAAAATATATACTGAAGGACAACAAACATCTTAAAAAAATAGCAGGCTTCAAGGATAGAAAAAAATGGGGCACAAAAACGCAGACGATTTCAAAAAGCTTTATATAACCGTCGTTGGAAAGGATTTAGGGACGGAGTAGAAAAAAGTATATTACATTGGTTGGTTAGTAAATCTGGAAGAAGAGGCAAACAACACTTGTGCCAAAACTGTCCCGTAGCATGACTCATCCACTGACTTTAAGGAGTTCCCTAAAAATGCTGAGACAACCACTCGCTGAAATGAGGACGTAGAGTCACTTTTCATAGCGATGTTCGAGCTCAAGAATTTCAAGCGAAAGTGAAAAGAAAAACTAATGACTATCAAATTCATTTGTCGATATAGCATAACGTCATACGCAGGAACTTTAAAAAAAAAAATTCCCTAAAAGAAAATGAACGGTTACCGAAAGTACAAAATTATGTTTGCAAATTATTTTCTATTAATCTGATTTTTGGGGGAAAAAAGTTGTCACACGAACATAACAAGAAAGAATCTGATATGGAATTTAACATTTTCTAATTCTGTTTAAATTTATGATTTAAATAAGATTCCAAACTACTTTAAAAAACCACACTTAAAGTTAAATAAAACTTTTGAACATTTAAAATAGTCATTCTCCCTTTTATTACACGGGGGCAATTTTTGTGTATCTTGTAATTTATATAAGACTCAATACATTTTACAAATGGAAAAATAGAATTTGAAAATTAAAAATATGACACGAATTGAAGTATCATGTTATTTAAACTTAAACGTAGTGCCTTGGCTTTTTTGTTCGATTTATAGTAGTCGCCCAACAGTTATTTTTTGTACATGAAGGTTAATTGGACCGGCAACTATGGTTTAAAGTGGATACTGTGAACCACATAACAAATTTTTATCTCCAAAGAAGGATTCGAACCCAGGAACTGTTGGACCGAAAGCCAGAGTGTTAACCTGTTTCTCGCTCTCTCGAGAGGTTGCCAGCTCGTCGAACATAGTTATGTTAATAAAAATTTTGAATATGAGTTATTACTCACAAAGTGATTGCCATATTGAAACAACATGAAATATTACATTTAATTATTTTTATTACGCAGGAAAAAATTTTACAGATGTTTTTACATTAAAGCCTTTAATAAACAAATTTACATAATAATACACTAAATACATGGTAAAAACAATTCTTTAAATTAATGGTGCATTAGAAATTGCTCCTCAAATAAACACTTTAATAATTATGTCTTCTAAGATGCTTGGTACTTCCAATTTTAAATTATTCAAAAAAGGAAGTTGAATTTCAAATAAACTTAAGATGTAGAACAAAACAATTAAATTCATTTATTATAGTCTAATTTATTATTGTACCAAGTAAAAATAGTTAATGAATTCTTTAAAATCTATTTACAAGACAGTTTGATTTAGAATTATAGTCCAACTAATTATAATACTATTAAAACACGATTACTAATAGAATGATAGGATTTTTTCATAGGATTATAGGAAGGTTATAAGGAAGATCTGGATGGCCAAATTTATATGAATGTGATTAAATATTTAGTTTACAAAATGTTCATCTTTTAAAAAGAAAATTAAAAAGCGTAACAATTAATCACATAAAAAGTCTTCAAATAAGTAAATGAAAATTCTAACAAATGTAAATTTGATGGATGCTAAAGAATTTAAATAGAATTTTATTAGTAACCTTATAAAAATGTTTTATTGATTATTATTTATAAAATTAATAAAACATTTTTTAATTTATTTTATATGACTATGATTCATACTTAATTTATCAAAGACAAAAAGCTTTAATAAAAAAAGAATACTATTAAGATTAGATACGATTAAGAATATGATCAGATTTAATTGCACACTTAAAGAAATTAAAAAAAATGTAAACCTTTATTTAAAAATGAATTCAATAAAAAACAGGTAAAAATTCTTCACAATTTAGAACTACAGGGTTGTTGATCAAAATTATGAATAACTTAGAGGATATTTTCATCGAATTAAAATAATTAAGCACAACCTTGTTTCTTATTAGTATGAAAAGGTTTATAATTAAAATGAAATTTTACAGTCATTTTCCCATTTGTCCGTCTTAGCCTAAATTTAAAAAAAACAAAATTTTAAAAAGCACAGCAATTGAACCGAAATTAAAATACACATACGCATTCAAAAGAAGCAAATAACTAAACATTCTTACAAATGAAAATTTTGGTGTATTCTTCAAAACCTTGAATTATTCTTGGGCTATTCTATTCGGATTTCCTGTAGCCAGTATTGAAATTAAAATTTTAAATGATACAAAGGCAAATTTGAGAGCTCGTTCCGACTCAAATTGTAAGGGAACAAAAAAGGAAGGAAGAGCTAATTTCGTTAGTCACCGAACAGGTGATTGATAAGAGAGCAGGTGCTGCTGTAGTTCGATTTAAATCTTGCAACCATTGTTAAAAGAGATAAACGCAAGTGGATCAGGATTAACAGAAGGCAAAACGTTTAAAGAAGGATCCATCACATCTTCTGCTCAACATTTACGTCAGCGAATGACGTTTTTGGAAAGACGCAAGTGAAAAAGAAATCAGATTTCATGCCAGCGATGTGTCTTCACTTTCTTGTTAACCAAACAGCAGGCGGACCTCATTTGGCGAGAAATGTCAACAGCACTTTCACTAAGCCTTTCCTTTTTACCTCTCGGTGTTCGTTTATTTAACAGATACCATGTCTGCCAAGAAATTTAAAAGCTAGCGTTAAAAATTATCGTTAAGGCTCAAGAAATAACAGCCAGTGAGCAAAACGTTTTAAGTCTGAGGAATAAACAATGCACTCGGTGAAGCTTATTTCTCTTATAATTCACCTGTCTTCAAAAATAAACCTCCTATTTATAGGCATGTGTTAAAAAAAGAACTTTTGGAATATATTCATTTACCTAAAGAATGAGAAAATAATAAAAATGCATTTCTATAAAGAAATTGTCTCAAAACAAGTAGTTTCGTATTAACATAACAAATTTTAATAAACTATTCACAGAATTTTATTTTCCATAAACTTTAACACAATTGTAATCTGCCCCATGAACACAAATATGAAACTTTAAAAAATGAATTAATAAACTATTTATCGTTTTCAAAAATCTTACATTTTTTGGGGAAAAAAAAAGCATCGGTACAGAACATCAAATTCGAATGAGACATTTCAGCAAACTATTTTGAGATACCTTGTATAGGAATTTATAATTTTCTTTTTCTAAATTTCAATAAAAAATAAATACATATTGCTTAATAATAACAATTTGTAATACATTTATTCACATTGGAAAAGAATCATAAACTCGATAAAAAAATATCATCCAATGCAGATAAAACATTTAGTTATTTCTAGAAAGAAATGAAAGATGTATAAGCACGATTTATTTTTATCCCTCTCATTATTTTAGCAATACAAATTGTCTGCAAATCAATATTTCATATAAACAAAAAGACTATAATATGCTCCCGAGTGAATGTGTAATTAAATATTAAAATATCAAAATTAAAAGGGAATTTAGAGAAATTGACACAGTTAAATGAATAAACTATGTGTAATAGCTAAAAACTACAGTTGAACTTTTTTTAACTAAAAAAAAAATAATAATAATAATAATAATAAATAAAATAAAAAAAAACTAAGCTGCGAAAATACTTCTTCTGGGAAGGTTTTGCGCACATAATGGTCATATCTCCAACCTTAACATGTTGGGATTGAAAAATTCCAATTATCCACTCTAATGGATGCGCAAAGAGACGGTACAATCATTACACGAGATTTAAAGCACCACTTAATCTAATCTAAAAATTCTCCACTCACAAAAAGCTCTCCGATTATAGGAAAGTGTAAACTAAATTCTTTTCCTGTGAAATTTTAAATATTTTTATGTTTGTAAATTAACACCACAATACAATATCAGTAAACTGATTTAAATTAATAAATGTAGGATCAATTTTTTTTATAAATATTATTGGCTTGATTTTTAACAGTTGTCTTATTTTTAAGGAAGAATAGACAGTTTATCAATTACTGGGTCCCTGGCCCAGTGGTAGGTTTAGTTTGGGGTGTTTTATCCCTCAATTTTTTGCACAAGAAGGTTAACTAGACCTACAATTCACAAATACGATTCCGAAATAAAATGATCACCCATGACATTAAAAATACAATTCGGCTGCAAACTTGGCCGTCCAGAGGTATGACCATGCTCTTATGAATGGATTCTCGGATCAAAATCTAAGCGGAACACTACGAGTATGAAACGTCTCTACTTTTTTGCATACACATAAGTCAAAATGGATGCTTGGAAGTTTACCGCATTCTTACCCTTGTTAATCTTGAACAAAGCTATCTATGAAAAGTCCTGAGGGAATTTTGTGGCAGAAGTTGAAATGTTTTAGTCTTCTATTAGTTAGGCCACATATTTTGTAGTAACCGAATAGAATAAGGCACATCAAAAATGTAATTCGTACAAAGAAAAATATTTTACAAACCACAAACATTCAGCAAAGCATGTGTGTGCATCGATTTCCCAATATAACCTACCAAATAAATTAATTGCTATTGGAGCAAAAAACATTCATTTTTATATATTTTTTTAATCATTATAAATATTTTTTTTTGTGTAACTTTATTTGAAGCCTAGTGGGATAGTGGTATCGCTTTGCATTCCCTAAGTACTGGTCCGAGGTTCTATGCTCTAGCTGCGCGTCGACTCAGCCTTTCATCCATTCAGTGCGTCCATAAGAGTACCAAGCATACTTGGAACCTAAACATTGGTGATTTCATTAGTCTGACCACCTAACAGTGACATATGCTTCGCATTCTAAGGCTCTCGGACACAATATTGCACTGCATATTGGCACAGGTCCTACGGGGCCCATCGTGCCACTGAATGTATACAGTAACTTTATTTAGAATGAAATTAAAAATTTGTAACACCTTAGCAATTGCTAAGCAGAAATTATTTCTTAGTTAAAATTTTTTTTTCCATTTTTGTTATTTTTACGTTATGTACGCAGAAATAAATAGCGCTATTTATCTGTTATTACCACGATTTCTACACTTTGGGAAAAATTGTATCCAATTTGCATATTACTGCAATAATCCAGCATTTTTTTTATATATTATAAAAAGCTACAAAATTACATGAGCTTGAAATTCAATTAAAATATTGACAATCCATTTGAAAACAACATTGCTTAAAAAATGTTCAATATTGGTACAATATATTCTATTTAATTCTTTTTAAAGTTCATAATGCAATATAAGAGAAAAAAAAAACGTGGATGCTATTTTTATTTTCAATGCGGTTACACATAAATGACAATTTTAAAAAGGGAATAAGAAACAGTTCCTTTTTTGAAGCGAGTACCCTCCCGGCATTATAAGTAACATTATAGTAAATTCACAGTAAAACGTAATTCAGAGAAACACTAGTAGATTAGCACAGATCATCAAGAATGACAACTTAAATAAATTTCGAAATGTTTCATAGCCTCGGCTATAAATTGGTCAAAGACCAACCTCCTCATAAGTTACAATCCATACCGCGCAACTCTTTTCGATTCAACCTAAAGCAAAATCTCGATTTATTTATGTAGACATTCGACGCAGCAAGAAAACATTTTTGAGAAATAAAAATGGAACTTAAATCATAATGTTCCAAAAAGGAATAAAGCAATATGAATCCACAAGAGATTTATAGAAGACACTTAGATTTAACACTGTGTTGAAAAATGGGAACACATTCCAATCTATAAAAAGAAATAAAGAGTCAAGAATTAAAGAAATGACACACAAATATATACGAGGAATGAGTCATTGGAACATTGTTTTATCCAGCAGCTGGTACATCGGAAGAGTCGCACGCTTCAATCAATTTCGCACGACACAAAAATGATAATAAATATTTCAGCAATGTACTTTACTTTTTCAATGCACACTAAGTAAAATTATTTCAGGTTTCTTTTTTTTTCTTAGTTTCAAAGTGAAAAATTTAATACTGATTTTTAAAATTTGTCTTAACATTTAAAATTTTCTTCTTTGGAAAAAAAAGGAGTTTTAATGATACAATTTTTAGGCTTTGTACAAAGGACAATACTATACATAATATCTAAGCAAAATAATTTTCAATGCATACTATTTTTTTTCATTTCATTCCATAACAATATCAGGGAAATCTTTGATAAATATTCCACGTTTTTTTAAAAGCATACTGAATTTTTTTAAGCGAACCTATTATACATACTGCCTATAATGATTTTCAAAAACATTTTTAATAATGTTTCGTTATCAAACAAAGGATAATTTTCGACAGATTTTTTTAAGGTAAATTGTGAAAAATTTCATTATTGAATACTTTTAGCATTCCTTAAGAATCTACAACAACCAAATTTTTAATTGTTCGATGCAGAAATGTCTATTTTTTTTCGCGACAAAAGCAAAACTCAACTTCACGGCTAATTAGGGGCTTATTGAACATATTTCAATTCTTTAAATGTACATCAAATGAAACTATGCCCTGTCTCCCATATTTCCTACGATACTGAAAACAACTTGCTAATACCAACAAATTTCCTATGCACGGAAAATTTTCTTATAAAACAAAATAAATAAAAAACAAATCGAAATAAAATAGCGATATTTTTTTTGCATGCGTCACTATTTTTGTGTCACGCGTAAAAGACACTTTCACTAAAGTTTATTAATGATCAAAAATAAGAGAAATAACAAAACTTTTCCTATATTCATTGCATAGGTAAAATCTTTAATCCAGAAATTTCAATTACTTTTTTTATTATTATTTAATTTGTATTTTCAATAGAAATAATTGTGAAATATTTAATATTTTGGGTTATTCTTTGAGCACTTCATTTTTTAGAATAAATCTCCAGAAATGCCAATTTATTCAAATAGTAATAATTTGAGTATGTCTGTATTTGCCTTCTGCTTATTGCACTTTTGATTTATGTCTTGTGAACAATCACGATTAAATTTTCCTGTTGTTTGAATGATAGTAAAATTATGCAACTGCATTAAAAAATCGATTCAAAGTTAAAACTAAATCACTTCACCATGGAATTCGTAAGAGCTATTTTTGACATCATTTAAGAGTACAGGCATCTGAAATTTGTCTTAAATAGTATTAAGTTGTAATTGTTAGTAAGCATCCTTTCCCGGAAAATATTTTCATGGACAAAGTCACATTCATATACCAACGGTTGTCAAACTTTGACTTCATGAATCAGGAAATTCATAATTTAACTCCACTAATAGGATTTTTTTTAAGTGTTAAATTTATATTTATGAAAAAATTTTTAAACACATAAAATGTACCTCATTAATAAAATAAAAATATCAATTATAGCCCAATTATGAAAGCTTTATTAATAAATCATAATAAAATAAATAAAAACTGTAAAAACAAAAAAATTAAAAAATGATT